>JANTOQ010573235.1:0-10759 GCA_027564595.1 Bythotiara depressa
TCTAGCTGATGTTATTTATTTTTTTTATTTTATTTATTTTATTTATTTTATTTATTTTATTTATTTTATTTTAATTTTAATTTTATCTTATTTATTTATTTTGCTCGTACTAAATTTGTGAAATCAAAACATTTTCAAGTAAGGAGTTGGTAAGTCAAGGAGAATTAGTATTTCAAAAATTTGTTATTATAAGCATCTATCTATCTTGTGTTTCTGGATAATCGTGTTCTTTTCTCTTTCACTATTTCTTTTAATCGTTCAAAGTTTTGTTGATACGCATCAGGGTTAACTAGTTTAGCAAATCCATGCACATTCAGCGCTTATTTGTCCTTGGTACATCTCACAATCCAATTCTTATATTGATTAATATTTTCTACAAATTTATTTTTAAATAATTTTTTAACATTTCATATGTATGGTTGGTTAGTATTGTTTTAAGGTCATGTATTTGAGTATTAATCATAGTCACCTGATTGAGTATTAGCTGATAAACAGATCTAGTTTTACTTTTCAATATTTACTGGTTTTTCTTTTAATTATATACCTTTCATTTATATATCTTATACTTTATATTTATTTTCTCCGGCAAAATAGATACCTTTGCGAGTATTAATTTTCGTAGCTCGGTGTAATACGATTTTCCTAATTTTCAAGATGATTGACAGTTTTTAAAACAATATTTCATATCTTTTTAATGAAACTACTTAAAATCCAGGGCATAAACGAGGCGCTTTTCACGAATATAAATATTTACAAATTGCTAAAAAAAGTCGCGAAATTTAGAACTCGCTAATATAAAAGTAAGAGTAAAGCTCCCAATCTAATTCTTTACCCTTTTTAGGATGCATACAAAGCGAACACATTTCTTTGCAATCGTAACTATATTAAAGTCCTCAAACGCCTACTATCGTTTTTCCATTCAACAGAAGCAGCTGTTATTTCCACAACAAATTATTGTCACCACATTATTGCAAAAGAATTGGTTACTGACCTACGGAGTGAAATTAGTTACAAAAAAGATATTGGTTTAACAAATATTTATCATTACACAACTTCTGAGTCAGTAGATCCGGAAAATATTACACGTATTATTTATGATGTAAAAGTACGGAATCTTCCGCTAATAATTCTGCTAACTAACAAAGAGGTCAGCGGTTTCGTATTTGATGTCGCAAGCAGGTTTGGACTTACAAATTATGCAACGGTTTGGGCAACCGTTGAGCATAGTAGATATTTATCACGGAGTTCCAATGTACCATGGCAAATTATTGATGTTGCACAAAATATGCAAGCAATGTGGCGCCAGGAAACTTTAACAAAGTGTCTTGATATTGTGGCTGCTACAATGAAGAAGATAAATATTGATGGAAGGTAAACGCTAATTGTTCTTTCTGTTCATCCTATATATTATTAATATAAGAATACAGATTATCATCTATCAGTCCTATAATAGTGCCTGGTGCCCCCGGAATTTATTTCAAATCTATATTAATTTCTTTGCTGTTTTGCTTTTTCCAGGGGTGTTTACTAATTGGAAATATGTGAAAAATAAAGTTGGTAAATGTTGATAAGTCCCCCTGATCTTCCCAACAATTATAAGAGTTACTATTAAGAAATTTAGGGTTAACATTTATATCACGTGTTTCTTACAATATTGTGCGTCTTCAGGCAGCCATGATGGATGTGACGTCACGCCTCACGCAATTTGTTATTTTACGTTTTCATATAGTTATACACACTGATGGTATGTTGATTTGGGAAATACACCTATAAAAAGAGGTATTAGCTCGTGTGTGGAACGAGGTTGCTTTGTAAAAGGAAAGATCTTTGATTTATGCCTTTAAAATAGAGCTAATATGTTTGCACCGTGAAAATCTGGACCATTGTAGTCAGTAAATTCCAGTCCAGAATTTCTGTTGTGGATATGTACGTATTTGTTTTACATTCTCTTTGTACTAGCACTTCTGTAAACAATAATCTCCTGATTGTTGGCGATGTTGTAATCTATGACAATTGGCTTGATTGGACCAGTCCAAATATTTGTCATGGATGACGTCAGCCATAAACAGCGCACTTTTTTCCAGGGGTTTACATAGTTTTAAAAAACAAAACTAGGAATGGATTCCAGTTGAAGAGAGAGTTATCTAGAGTGAAAACTATTACGATTAAGTAAAAAGAGAAAGTTTTGTAAATTGTCAATATTGCAAGACGGATAAGTTCTAAGGTAGTTAAATTCTACCCAACACCCCTTCTGCTCGAGAACTTGAGCGTGTCAGTTATTTTTCTATCGTTGTAAAGCTGGATTTCCACTTAAATAAATTAATACGCGTACCGGCACAAAATACGCGTTACGCTTCGCGGATTAATATCCCCTTTAAGATTTTTGGCGCGTGACTTTTAATTGTTGATAACATTTTTTTTGTTGATAAGGATCTCTGATTGGTTATTTAATTTTGATACGGGAATAGAAAAGAAAGTTGTCTTGAGTTCAACTTTGTGTGTGTGTGTGTGTCGCGGAACGTATTTAAAGTCGTGTATTTCAAACATATTTAATTCTGCGCATGTTGTATAATACATAATACATGATACATTTATTTATTATATTGCCAGGATTTATTACATATTTCATTATTTGTTTTTTTATAGGTTGCGTCTGTCAAATTTTACCATGCTACTAACGGAGAGATTACATAATATAAACTGTATCAATAACAAGCAATATATTGATATTTTTGCTCGAAATTCTTCCGTGATTAATAGACTTTCTTGGAAAAAGATATTTTCGTGGTCACATGGAAGTAAGTTAACCATGCTTCCTGAAGCCACATTACTGGTGCGCATGGTTAGTGCACCAAATGATTTTACACAGTTAAAAATCGTTACAATTATTGATGAACCTTTCACGATGTATGCAAGACGTCTGTATGACAAAAAATTAAGTAAGTGCGAACTGGGACTACTTTGTCGACAGGCCGTTGTGGGGTTATTGGAAAATGATCCAAACAAATGGGAGTACACATGTTGTGTAGGCATGATAATCGATTTGATCGCACTTGTATCACGTGATTTACATTTCCGCCCGGATATCTATATCGTTGAAGACGGTTATTACGGAGGTATGAACAAAAGTACTGGACAATGGAATGGCCTCATTCAAGATATTTACTTAAAGAGAGCCGACATAGCAGCGGCCGCGCTTACCGTCACTTCTGATAGGTCGGAAGACGTTGATTTTTGCGAACCATACATGAGGATTGACTTAGGTGTCATGATATCGTCTTTGGCAAAAAAATTGAGTTTTATAAACTGGGAATTTTTGACACCACTGTCCAAAGATTTAAGGATCTGGATTCTTGTTACTTTTATAATTGGTACCATTTTGATTTACGTTTTGGAAAATCAGCATCTTGTTTTACAAAGAATTATTGATCCAGGCGTTTATCCCCGTTATCAATGGAGAGAAGGATTTACATATTTCTCAGGATTAACATTCCAGCGGGATTTAGGGGGGAAGAATCCAAAGCGATATGGCGCTCGTGTAACCGCAATCGCATTTGCATTTGGAATGGTGATCATAATGACCACATATACAGCAGTATTGACAGCATCCAAAGTATCCCAAGAAACGTCAAATCCATTTCTTGGTTTTAAAGACGAAAGGGTACGTAAAACCTTGTATTTTTGTTTGGAAGGAAAGAACACGTTAGTTGTTGGCAAGAAATAATCACAAGACCGATTTCCACTTGCACTGAAAAATACGGTGGCCCAGAACGGCAAAATTACGAACAAAAAAATAAAATTACGAACAAATATTTTTAAATACGAACAAAAAAATTAAATTACGAACAAATATTTTTATATACGGACAAAAAAATAAAATTACAACAAATATTTTTAAATACGAAGAAATTTTTTTAATTACGAAGAAAATTTTTAACTGCGTACAAATATTTTAACTTACAAAAAAAAATTTAATTACTAGATCTAGTCGTTTCTTTAAGAATCCGGGTAAATCGGGGAATCGGAATTTACGGCACTCACGGGTCGCTCTCAGAACTGATCTCACGAGAACGGCGATATCTTCTATCGAGGTTGCAGTGTGTTCTTAGAGAAAACACGAAACGTGGCCACATTTTGCTTTATAAATCTTGGTGAGGATCACAAATAGAGATGCTCCTTGAACCGTATCGAAGCAGTAGTGGGTTACAGTACCTAACTTCTTACGTTCAACCCCGGACAAAACTTGTGGCAAATATGGGGTTTTTAGAACTCATTCGTGTTTTGCCAGTTTTCCCTCAAAAATATGCAAAATTCAAGAACGTTAGTAGTCGTGAAAAGTGGAAACATAGCAGGAACTCTAATACCAGGGTTTTAAAAATGTACATTAACAAAATCCAAGAACTATTCCAATCTTTTCGTTGTTTTATCACGTCAGAGCTAATGGCGAGTCTCCGCCACGATCAACCGTGGTGTACAACCACGGTTATTTCATTACCAAAGTACCTAAGATCCGTGCGCCTTAAGTCGTTGATAAACTGGTAGTACTAGACTAGTACTGACTTACTATTTACTATCGACTTCTTTTCAATGTGACCTTTTGCTTGTAGTATTTGGTAGTACTTACAGCGCGGCTCCCATCTTGATAAACACGTTTTTCAATTGTTTTCATCATGTGTTAAAACTGACCATGCTGATTGGCTGTTTCGCATAGACGGTTGTTCCATTCCCCTTAAAAAAATAATTTGTTCGTAATTTAAAATATTTGTTTGCATTTTGAAAGATTTAAAATTTGAAAACATTTTGTTCGTAATTTAAAAATATTTGTTCGCATTTTAAAGTTTAAAATTTGAAAATTTTTTGTTCATAATTAAAAATATTTGTTCGCAATTAAAATTTTTTGTTCGTAATTTAAAAATATTTGTTCGCAATTTTGCCGTTCTGGGCCACTGTAGAAAAAGCAGTGTCTACAGACATTTTTATTTCGACAGAAAAAAATATCCTGCAGGCTATCCGTATAACTTCAACAGAACGAGAATGAGTGTAACAGAACGAGAATGAGTGTATCATTACATGACGTCATATAAGTCCCATTTTGTGTCATTCTAAGGCAACCTTGCTGCGATGACACGGTTACTTCAGTATCAAAGTATCTAATATCCACTCATGTCATCCGTATTTATCAATTTCGCAAGTAAAAAACGCATGCTTACTTGAGATTTCAACAGTGTTTTATGTTGATTAATTTCCTATCTGCATACAATGATGTCACAAACTTTATTTGAACCTAGGCCATTTTAATATCTACGTATATTGCATTTGCAGTTTAACATAGCCATTGTCTCCCTAATTGTGGAAGTCATGTAGGTTATATTGACACCTTGTGCCAGTACATTATATGTGTCTCCCTGAAAGCAATCATATTATTCGTTTTTTCTTTGCTATTTTGAGTTTTCCAAGGAGTTAATTATTGGAAATTAAATGTAAAATAAATTTGGTAAAAGCTGATAAGACCCCCTGGTTCCTCATGAAATTATAAAGGTTTTCAGGGGGTATGCTTATGCATTAAAGTGTTAATTAAGTCATACTGCTCAAGATACGAGAGCTATAGGTTTCGTTTGATGTTGAATCTGTGTATTCCATCACTTATATTTAGATGCGAAATCCAACATTTGAGTTTAAATATGCAGTTGTCTCTCACACGAGTATCGAATCATATTTTAAAAATTCAAAAGACGAGGTCCATCAAAGGATGTATCATTTCATGCATCCGTACAATGTCGAGAATTCATTGGAAGGGATTGACCAAGTAAAGACCGGGTAAGCCATTGGTTGTGTGTTTGTTACCTACAACCAGTAGGTTAATCACGGCTTTCCTTGAACATAAAAATATAAAATAGGGCAGAGACAGGGTAGGGGCATGGGTTATCTTTTACGTGGCTAGACTCTTTAATTTCAAAGAATATCCTACTTTTTGTTTCCGGGAGGGAACGATTGAAACCTGCTTGTGCTTAAAACTTTCATAGGAGGAATGAATCTTACTTCTCTCACCCAGAAAACTTCACAAACACTAGACAACTCCTAAAAGGAAGTATGTCTGTTGACTCAGCTCAAAAAAGCGGTACAACGTGAGGTGTTTCTGTCTGTCTGTCTGTTTGTCCGTCCGTCCGTCCGTCTGTCTGTCCGTCTGTCTGTCTGTCTGTCTGTCTGTCTGTCTGTCTGTCTGTCTGTCTGTCTGTCTGTCTGTCTGTCTGTCTGTCTGTCTTTCTTTCTTATTAGCATTTAACACGTGCTTAATTTACTTATGCAATACAGCTTTCGTTGCATATGCGATGTTGGATTATTTGCAAATGAATCAAGTGAATCAAGGAAAAAACCAAGGTTGCTTTTTATTTTTCGGCTGTATGCGCCAAACGAAAGACTGAAGGAACAGACATCAGTATAGGTTTAATCTTCAGGTTTGGTTACGAAGTTAGGTTTCTAAACGGATGTTTGGTCAGATCAATGATTAATTTGTTCCGTGTAGAACTGCATTCCTGTTACATTGGAACATTGTTGCTAGACGCCGCTGATAGCATGATTTTTTATTTAGGTCTCTACAAGCCTTTATTCACGAGTATCCATTTTTAGTGCATCATACTTCCAAACAAAGTGATTGCAGTTTGAAGATATACGGTCCACCAATTCCACAAGGAGGATACGCGTTAAGCGTGGCAAAAAACTCACCATGGAAACAACCAATATCCCAGTCGATCTTGAAATTTAAAGAAAACGAAATACTTAATGACTTATATAAAAAATGGTTTCCAGGAGCCTGTTCTCAAAATAGTACGGGAACACTCCAATACTCCAGTGTGCCAATAAATTATTTTGGAGGTCTTATTTTTCTACTTGGATTATTTCTTATTGTATCTATCGTCTTACTTGGTTTGGAGTATTTTTGTTTTCGCCATCACAGGCGTGTCATTAACCCCATACAAGATAAAGTGCAGGTTTGGCGTGAATCCAAAGCTGCCGGAAGACGAAATGCATTGATAGATCCTAAAGATATTAGTAAAATGAAAAACATTGAGAAACGAATTAAATTAGGAATCAACCAAAATGAAAGCGAAACTATTGACAACGACAATAAATCCAGAGCAGGTAGTATAGCCAGTTCCATTGGCGAGGAAGAAGGTGAGTTAATACGCATGCGTATGGGACGACGTGGGCGACAAGTCGGTGCAGAATCGAGTATCACAACAAGCACCAACAGTTCGTTAATCGATTGGTCAACGTCTTGTAATAATACATTTCGAAGCTCTCTGGATGGCAGTATAGACTTTGGGTCTAGTGAAAGTTTAGACAACAGGAGCAACGGTACCATTGATATTAACTATAATAGATCTATTAGAACATTGTTGGCAACCGAAGAACTAACAGAACCAGAGGACAGTGATACAGAAGATAGTGGGAAGGATAAATCTCTATCAAAAGCCGACTTTTTATATGAAACCTTTCACACATGTGAAGACATAAAACCTTTAGAAAACGGTCGTACAAATAATTATGGTGGACAAAGTATAGATGTTTACTTAAACGAATTTCCGATCTTCGCACAAGAAGATACAAAATGTCCGAATGAATATGTTAATATTAGCGAATTACCGTCAAATATTACTGACATTGAAACGAACTGTGGCTCACCTTCAGCAAGGACTGAAACGAAATGGGTGTCGCTAGAGCCTGAATCAACGGATTCTGCATTACCTATCACTGATACGACCTGCGTTTCACTTGAAACTAAAAAGACGTGTGAGTCGCCAAAGACTTCTTCCCGATATCGCGTATTCGCAGATACAAACCTGTGTGAAGAAAAGATCGATATGGGACAAGAGTGTATTCTGACAGATGTTTCACAACATATGAACTAATAAACCTTTCCCGAAATTCCGTTTGCTTTTTATAAAAAAGGATTTCAGAATCGGTTTCGAAGTGAAAAGTTGTGTTTTTATTCAAGATTTTAAAATCATACCAACGAGACTTAGCGTGATTACATAATTATTTAACTGTGTGTATACAATAGTCGAAATAAGTTTCTACTTATCATAGATACTTGACATTTTCAACAAAGAATCATTTTGAGATGATGTTTGTTCCGTGTTTGTACCTTTTTATAAAAACAAATGTTTTTTTGGTAAATTTCGGGAAAGTTCTATTCATTTTGAAATTTTGTGAAAACGATTTTCCTCGTGTTTGTTCATCTGGCTTGCGAAAACGATTCTCTCACGTGTTTGTAGATCTGGCTTGTAGACTAGATTAGTCGTTTCTTATAGTCTTTATTCCATTTACGGCAATTTCTCCACGTGTCCCCCCCCGAAAGAAACATTATTTCTTCCATGACCACAGTAGATCATAAGGATTTTAAAGAACGATTATTCTAGTTTATCTACAACTCTGGCCATTAATTATGGAACTTTTGGCATTTTATGCTGATTCGTGTGTTGGCACACTTTCCCTTCGCGTGCTAATTACACAAGATTGGGGTTAGGTATTGGTGAGAAACTTATCCTTATTTCACTGATCAACACATTTTATGACGTCACAAATGCCTCAAATGGACCAATTAGGTGGATAGCGAGACCACTCCCCTTGTCTAACCGTGCTGTATAGCCACGGTTACTTCTCTACCAAGTCTTAAGTCATTGGTAAACTGGAAAAGTTTAATTCTTTCCCTAGTTATATCTATAAACACTTTCGCAGCACTTGTGGAATTTGATTTACGAATTTTTGACGCTTTGTGCCAATATATTATGACTAGGGTTATAGCTTGTAATAAATATTCGACGGATCGTTTGGAGTTGAATTTGGTAATTGAGTTTGTTTGAGTACGTAATAAAAAAATTCGACTTTTTATTTAACTAATCAGGGTTAGGTTATTAAAATTAAAAAAAAATCTTTTTCCGCTCTTGAGTTACTCAGTTTTAAAGTTTATAGCAGTTTTTGTTCTAGTACTTATTCTAAGGAAAGGTTTTTACGGAGAATGGAACTAATTTCAGTTATGATGTCATATGAAGGAAGAAAAACTGTTAATAAACTTTCTTTTTAAATAACTTTGCAACACCCTGGAACAGAGATATGTAACTGCATATTAAGAGGATTTGGTATTTCAAATCTGAAGTTCATTATGACGTCACATCAATAGTTCCAGACCTTCTATGATTTTCGATGACGAAGAACCCTTTGTTTAATAACTTAAAAATCAAATGTTTAGTAGCCAGCAAAATTTATGCAATAATAGGGGTTAATTTATGCAATAATAGATTAAATCAATTACTGTCTAAAGAATTTTTTTTTGGTGTGTTAAAATATCATAGTTACTAGTTCCAGGTCCCCAAAATTGAAGTGCTTGCTTGGCATTAGTAAATAGAAACTAGTAAAAGTCGAAATTCTCTTGGTTTGGTTTTCGCCGCAGAGATTTTTTTCACACAAACTGATTATATTAGCTATCTATCGCCAAAGAAGTTCACTCGAAAATGTTTATCTTTTGAAATTTTATCTAGTCAACTTTTTAGCGGGCCACGCTCAGAGAAAGAAAGCCATTTTGTTTGTGCGAAGAAAATTTCTACATGTAAATTCAGCTTTACGCGCGCATGTATATATTGTAAATTATAATGGTTTTATACTTTCATGACAATATAACTACAATTCTCGTCAATTTGTTTTTGTGTGTGTGTTAGATACGTGTGTTTTAAGTCATACCAAATAAGTAAATGGAAATTTCACTCAAATATCACTTGTGGCAAACTAATATTTGTTAATCTGGCACCTTGTGCCAAATACGTATTTCCAAGGTTGTAGCTACAAGTGAATGTGAGCTGATTCTGTCAGTTCTGTAGTCGATATATGTTAAATGAACCAAGGAGAGGTATTTCTGTATTGACGTTTTCCTAAAATCTTTTTATCTGTCATACATTACGGGATTGTAGCTATGAGATTTAGATTGCGTGAAAGTCTGTAAGTTCATAATTTAATTCGCGAGAAGTATCTTTAGAAAAAAATAACAAATTTTTTTTCACTAAAACTATTTAGAATATTTTGCACACGATGAAGTCAAATGAATACTCGTTCCAGCCTTTTAATGAATACTCGTTCCAGTCTTTTTAGAAACGATTGAAGATGATAAATAGAACAATGTCTGAAGAAAACTAAGGATAATAGGGAAGTATAAATTGAAAAGATGATTTCATGTGAGGGTTGTAAGTTAGTTGGGTAAAACCCTACGAAACGAGAAAATATGTTGCCTTCCCCTTTAACTCGCTTCTGTAACTTGAAAGGGTTATCACTTTTCATAGAAATGGCAGGAATGAAAAAGAGGACACGTTTTTGAACACCTTATTTCATGGGCTACAAGTCCAAAGGTTTCCGTAGGCCGACTCCCAAGTGTTTATCAACGTATCAAGGTCGAGTAATACGACGCGAGGGGATCAATCAAAATACTACAGCCGCCATTTTGTAATACATTCCAGGTAATAATTAATTAATTACAAGTACGATAGTAAGTATACAAATATATGTCCCGGTAATCTTTTATGTTATGGGTATTATTACTGTTTTTTGCTTTCACAATACCAAAATAGATTCTCACAGACAAGTTCACTCTTCCGTATATCCATCATTTGTAATACTCCTTTTCATAAATCATTGCCCTTCTGTACATTTTAATGAAAATCAGATTAAAGATTCAGATTCCTTGTCAAAAAGCAAACAAACAGACATTTTT
>JANTOQ010573346.1:0-10547 GCA_027564595.1 Bythotiara depressa
ATGTTATTGTCACCTACACACTACTGTTTTAACTGTAAACAAACTACGTCATAATGACGTCAATTGTTTATCTGGTGGTTTGCAATGATAAGGGTTTTAATGAGCAATTCATACCAAATACACAAAGTTAAAGGAAGTTCGCGATAAACGATATCCATTAAGTCCTGTAAGGTTAATCACGCAAGTCAATAGTTTGGAAATCTAACACGCGAAGCTTTAAATGAGCAATTTCTACAAAATATATATATGTATATTAAAGGTGAAAGTATGTGAAGGAATACCTGCTTAGTCCTATAAGAGAGCACAAGTGATCTAAGCTATTAATTGACTGCGCGAGGAAGTCTAGGCAGTCTTTGGTTTGTGCATATTTTTGATGTTCGCCATTCCGTACAAGTTCCTAAACTCTTACAGAACTAGCCAGGTTTTTATGTTGAATCGAATAGGCTTTTAGGTATATTACTTATTTTGATCACTTTTATTGCGAATATAATAGACACATTATGAATATAATAGACACACTATATTAAAGTTTAATTATACCCTTCTCCGTAGTGGAAACATGTGCATTTAGACTTAGGCTAGCGCAGTCATAAAGCAGGCCCGGCTTCTTATTTGTTTTTGAAATATACTCGAATTTTTACCGCGATTGACAATTCATCAATGCAATAGTGAACGTGTTAAATGAAACGTTTTAATCTATGATCACTTTAGAAATACATAACTAAGGACTTCGCCACAGGAACACATCCGCATCCACAGGAACACATCCGCATATTTATTGCGTTACTGGCGTCGCTTGTTATGCATCTTGCGATGCAGTCAAACACATGAAGATGACGTATGATTCTTGCGAAGAGAACCCCTAGTACTTGAACTAGTAACCTCTGGATTGCACGTTAAAGTCACCAGCTTTTGTCTTAAAGAACGGTTACCTACTAGTAAACCTGCATTCTATCACTGAGGCCACCATGGCGAAGATCGAGCGTGTTTCCTTTTTAGAAGTCTTCAGAAAAATGATGAAAATGCATTTGCCAGATCATTTGAGAAGTCTTCGAGCTAAGATCGTTTAGTAAATAAATCACTGTTTTTTCAACTAAGGAGTGAGGGAACACTTGGTCTTTTCTCAACTTCCCACACGGGGGGAGAAGTTCCAACTTCTTCACAGACTCCATTTAAAATCAATTGTATGAGACTACTAAGGGAAAGGAATTCCCAGAATAAATATACAAATTAAATATTTTTAACACCAAGGGAATATATATATTTTCTTGTTTACGGTTTGAGCCTTTTATCATTTATGTTCAATCTTCACAAGCTACACCGAAATTGGTCTAGGTTATTTGTAATTTTATAATTTTATATAACTTAGTTTTTATTCTGGTCGAACTTTATTAGCTATTTAAAGCTATTGTATTTTATATTCGACGTTTAAATAAATAAATATGATATGATATGAAAACGACCATACAGAACATCGCAAACAGAGTAATGAGAGAGGTTTTTTAATTATGTTATTACTACGGCAGCCGACCATAGAAAATATATATAAACCACACATGAGGTCACAACATAATACATAATGCTTACTACTGCCGACAAAAGTAAATAAATGAGAAAAATTGTTCTGAAGTAAAACATAAGTTGCTTTAATTTTCTCTGGGCGCATAAGCAAACCAAGATTATGAAACTCATCTTAAAGTTTTGACGTTAGTGACTGAATGTGTAATTTAATATTATTGTAGGCCTAACGCTTGTATTCCATAAGTTTATTTGACGGTTAACGAGGAGTTTCGAATAAGATACATCAATGAAGGACAGCTTATTTATTTTTATATAAAACACAATAAGGTTAATAGAAAAACATTATAAAGCATATATTTGGTGCAGGATCCTCATAATGGTGGTTCCGAATATGTTAATTACTAAAAACCCATGGCATAGCACTGTTAGCTGTCTTCAGTGCTCAGTATGAATTTACAATGTTTGATATTTGTCAGGAGATTTTAGGAAGCAGAGTGACGGTAGGGTTTATACAGACAGCTGACTTGATTATGCTTGTATTGAAAATAACAACTAATATAATGCAAATAATGAACATTCCTTTAAAACACAGGATATATAACTCCAGACGCTCAAGTGAAATAAGGCTAATTGAAAATACCTTTTGCAATTTGGAATTGTAACATGATTTAAAAAAAAGAAACGTTATGCAAAAGTAGAAAAAGTAGTTTAATTACAACGCCATAATAGGTTACATGATATCCTATTATATTAAGTCTCATTAGACATTTTGAGTTGACGGGCTTAACTGAAACCAAAGGACTTTGCTTATCGTTGGTTATATTACGTTTACCGTATATTTACGCAAGTTGTTATATCCTTTGTTGCATTGGTGGTAGTGATACAACTTACCAAATCTAAACCCGGTTTGTCAATTGTCACACTCACCAGGGTGAAACACTTGTATATTTCTATTTAAAGAAGTAGAAGTAAGTACGTATTTTCAAAACTGAACTGTGAAGCTCAATAACCGTGTGTCTTTGTTAGAGAAAGAACAGTGGTTAAAACGATTTATACTAGATTTCAATAATCTAACGACTAACATTTGTTTAGAATAATAACGAGACACTGGTCATTTTTTATTATAACATCAATAAGAATCATTAAGAACGTTGTTACACTGTTTTTCGGAAGATACCATTATAATTACTATAACACTGTGAAGCCATTATATTGAGAATTTCTGAAAAATTATTTGATTCCATGTATGGACCTAGCATATTCAGTTCAGCACCAGAATCATCCATTGGCAATATTATACCCGCTGAAAGAAGATATTCCTTTCAGCCGGGAGTCTGCAATCTAGCTCATCTAGGAGGAGACCAGCAAGCACACGACGACTTCTTTCAGCAGATTCCTTCTGCCACATCCGAAGGTTCTAACAATTCTAATGCATTGTCTGACGTAACAGGTAACAATCAACTGCGTGGCGATGACTTCTTGACAACAGTAATTAAAGAAATCCAGCATTTAGGAAATTATGCTACTACGATACAAAAGAGTTTCACAAAAAATCACTTGAGTGAAATATTAAAAATTTGCTGGCAATTTAAGAAGTCACTTCATCTCTTCTTTAATGAAGACGAATGAACAGAACCAAACTATAATTACGCTTCAACAACAAATCACCTTTAAAGACGAACAAATTATAAATCTCCAAGAACAGCTTCTAAAGAAAGAAATTGGCATCATCGAAAACACCCCAATTGCTTTGGAAAAGATTTAGCTAAGTGCCAGTTATTCTGAAGTTTTTCAGAAAGCAGCACCAAAAGGCCGTTCAAGCACTTATGGGAAAAATGATGCCTGAAAGCGATCTGTTCTTGGAGTAACAATATGAAAACATTTGTTAGATCTGAGTTCATAAGATAGGGTTCCCGATTTAGCTAAAAACGCTTTTAAGTACAAGGGTTTTTTGTTATTTACAATCTTAAAATAGAGATGTGTTATCAGCGAATATTTTTATATTGGATTGTAGTTCATCCGGGATGTCATTAATAATAAATAATAAATAACAAAGGACCTAGAATTGAAGCTTGAGGCACGTCAGCTACAACATCCTTCCATGACGAGGTTTGTCCGTTTAGTTCTACTCTTTGCATTCTATTAACTAAGAAATGTTTTATAATATTTAAAATAGGACCAGTAATACCATACGTTTTCAATTTAAATATTAATCCTTCAGAACCTATCAAACGCCTTAGAAATATCCAGAAATACACCTTGTGTTTCAAGTGGAGGAGGAGATACATCAAAATTTGAATAAACCACGTAAGTTATAGGCAGTAACTGTGATACGCAAGAATCTGCCTTACGAAAACATGATTGACAAGAAGAAAACAAATCATTTGACTCAAAGTAAGTGTATAGTGATTCATAAATACATTTTTCAAAGCTCTTTTTCCGCCAAATAGGAAACAAAGAAATCGGTCTATAATTTTTTAACAAATTTCTTCTTTCCTTTTTTATGAACAGGCACAACGTTAGCTTTTTTCCATTGATCTGGATAATAGCCTGATTTAAGTGCTTTCTTAAAGATTATTTTTACACTATGCGAATAGAAACCTCATCCCTTCCAGGAGCTTTACTTTGATCAAGTGATCGAATAATATGTAACATATTATGTTCATTAAAATTTATAGTTTCAATTTTGTGATCAGTTTTATCCTCAAAGGGTGGTAGAATACTTGCATTTTGTATGAGAGTACATTGTTGTGAAAAAACGTCATTAAATAAAGAGCTCTTTCTCAGTGGATCTGTTATAAAAGAGTTATCACCCAATATTGGTGGAATCAAGGGGATTTTGCTATTTCGAACAAATTTGTTAAGTACAGACCAGTACGCTTTGGAACCTAAATTTAGATTAGTTAATTTATTGCCAAACGAGATAAGATATGATAATTTTGCGTCAGATATTATGGCATTACTTAATTTAGTTACGTTACGGAGATTTTCGTTATCTGAAATATTTCTACCATTTGTAATATATGTTTTGTAGATTTTCGCCATATCACAACATATCTATTTAATTTTGTTTGTCATCCATGGTGGGTCTTTTTCCTTGCAAATAATAATTATATTTGGGGCACAATTATTAACTACATTAATAATGCAATTTGATGACATCTATCAAACAAGGAGGCATGGATACAAGACTCTGATTTTAAATTTGGTTGTGAAGCAAACATAAAATCAATACAAGATTCCGAATTAGGTAAATTATGAGTTATTATTATTATTTCTTTGTTTAAAGTCAATAAAAATATACAAAGCGTTAAATAAGCACTTATTAAAATCGTCTATATATAAAATATAAAAAGTAACAATAGAATTAAATCTAAAAACAACAACAACAAAAAATATTGTAATAATAAATAAGTCGAAAATGTAAAATAATGTACTATTTATATACATAAGCGACAATTACACTGTTTGAAGGATTGCAAAGATGGTTGATCCTTGAAGATATTACGAAGTTTGTTCCACAAAATGCTGCCACGGAAAGATGCCGATTGCAGGCCGTACGTTACAGAACTAATTTTTGGTATTTGTAGTCTATCTTTGACCCTTAGATTATAGCTTACTGGAGCACGAATAAATATTTCTTGCATAAAAGTGGGCCCTATACCATTCAAGACTCGGTAGATTTCTATCATAAGGTATTGCAAATTATTCACATGCACTGTATTGCAGTTGCCTTTATATAACAAATCCTCAAAAGTACTGGAGTAATCAGGGAACACATTTATAAGTGCTTTCTCTTGAATTTTATTAATTTTGGAATTGCGATATTTTATCACAAAACATCCGGACTAAAGGGCAATAATTGAACGGTGAACAAATGAACGTTTTTACTCGGAAATGTATGGCCGTAATCTCTTCATAGCCATCAGTTTGAAATTTGCACTTTTACATAGTTTTTCAACATGCTTTGAAAAATCTAAGTTTTTGTCAATTGTAACAGCAAGAAGCTCCACAGAGTTTTCTACCTGCAGTTTAATATCATTAATGAGAAACACATTAGGGTAGGTTATGTGTTTGCTAAGAAATATTACGTGACATTTACTTTCATTCATAATCATGCAATTATCATTAAACCAATTTCTAAGTTTACGTAAATCTACATCAAGCTGTTTCTTCGTTTCATTATAGTTGTCATTTAGAGATGAAAGTGTATTGTCGTCTACATAGTTGCATACATCACATGCTTCAATAAAAAGGAAGAGGTCATTTATAAAAATATTAAATAGTATGGGACCGAGAATTGATCCCTGTGGGACACCAGATAAAATATCTTTCCAAACGCTAAATTTGCTACTTAATTTGATTCTTTGTTTTCGAGCACACAGGTAACTGGCTAGAAAGTTAAGTGAAGACACATCAAAACCGTATGCCGAGAGCCTTGCAATTAGTAGATTGTGATCAATCAGATAGAAAACTTTTGAAAGATCAATAAGAACCGTGCCAATAATTCCTTTATTATCTAGACAGGATTTCCATTTTTCTATAAGACGTAAAAGGGAATGCTGACAACTATAGTTTTTTCGATACCCACCCAAAATAGGATACAGTTTATTGTTTATATACTTATTAATTTGTTTTGCCATAATTCTTTCAAATACTTTGGAGACAGCAGGTAACTTGACAGCAGGTAACTGTCTGTAACTTGATTTTATGTTTAGGTCACCTTTCGTTGGAACTGGTACAATATTTGCCATTTTGAGTTCTGTTGGAAAACTGCCTTTATTTTTACAGTCATTAAAAATTTGTACTAAATAAGGAATACACTCTTATGAGGTTTGTTTGATTTTTGCAGGTATTTCAACCCAACCAGAAGAACAAGATGTTTTAAGATTGGCTAGTTCTATTGTTACTTCTTCACAAACTGTGTCCTCGAATGAGAAAGTGTCAGTAAAACCAAAAGTGTGTATTTTTTTAACACTGTGATGGTTGTTATAACATTGTAAAGATTTTGAGACAAAGATTTCAGAATTGTGTCTATACGCATTGTCCTTGTCCTTATAGATGCTGCTAAATTAATCATTGAAAATATTAACTAATTCATCATTTTTAGATATGATTTCGTTATTCTCAGTTAGAATAATGTTTGATGAAATTTTGATTTTATCAGTAAATATAGGCCTAACTGAGGACCAAAACATTTTACTATTGCCAGTTGCATGGTCACTGATATCGTTATAATACTTTTGTTTACATTTTCTTTTTGACGAATTGCAAAAATTACGTTGTCTACGAAAACTTTCCCTGTTTTCTTCACTAGGATGAAAATTGAGTAAGTTTTTAAGTCTCGAGTGGTTCATGATAGCTTTTCGTAAATCCTTTGTCATAAAAGGGGATTCATTAGCTCGTATAATTTTGTTCTTCATTGGATTGGGGCATGCTTGTTTAGTATGCCTTGATAAATCTTAAGAACGTTAGAGTATTGTAGATTGTTATGTAAACTGTTGAAATGTTGAAGCTGAAAACTCAGTTCCTGTCTAAATTGATTTTCATTAAAACGTTTGTAGCAACGATAATTGATGATATTAGGTTTACCTTTGTTAAACGTTGTCTTTGTTACAGTAATTACCAATTTGTGAAAATCGCTTAGACCAGTTTCAAGCGTTTTAGAGTGCATGAAACAGTTTTTATGATTGGTCAAAATGAGATCAATACACGATTGATTGGTTGATGATTTAAAACAAGTGGGTTGTTGTATTAGGCTTTCAAAGCTGAAATCATTAAGAAAGGTTTTCATGTCAGCATCGTTTGTAGTAATATTGAAATCTCCCAAGCAAATAATTTTATCCTAGCTTGAATTACATTAATCAATAATCTTAGAAATGGAATCAAGAAAAAATGTTTTTGATTGATCATCTGGACGATATAAATAGCAATTATTAGCCATTTTTGTTTCTATAAATTTAATTCGAAGACAATAGATTGTATATCTACTGGGCTTACATGTTTAAATAAGCGCTTACATGGTATATTTTCATTAACATATACAAGTATGCCACCACTTCTAGCATTTTTATCTTTCCTAAAAGGAACCTTAAATCCCTCAATATAAAATTCTGCAGTAGTGAAAGTTTAATCAAGTTTGGTTTCAGCCAAAAATATAATATCAATATTATTTTTGAAAATGGACCTGACATCTTCAATTTTGTTTCTAATTGAATTAATATTAAGATGACCAATTATGATATTTTTAGTTTTTTTCTGACGAAGATCAGATAGATCGCTAATAATATCGAAATGTTGGTTATGATTGGCAAGGTTTTCATTCTCTCTAGAAGCAGTAATTGAAAAGATTTCAGGAGAGATGGACGAGAATGAACTGTAGTCTGTACATCACCTTTTATATAATATGTTAATATTTTTAATAAGATTCAAAGCTAACTTACCAACACCTTTACTATTTAAGTGCAGTCCCTGTTTACCCAACGAATCGTTGAAAATATTCTCATTATCAAATCTGTCCATATTTAACGAATCCAGATGTATATTTAATTATGATCACCGGTTTCTGACAACTGTGTATGATAACTATCGTAAAATGGGGCGCCCTTGTATCGATAGTCATCTAGTATACGGCGTGCACTTGATTTGTGGTGATAGCGTTTGTTCGATGGTTATCACCTGACGCTTTACTAAAACTACAGAACGATTATTATTCTGCAAATTATTATTTAAAGATTGAACGAGCAAATTTTTCCCGCCAAAGAGGAATCACAGAGATCGTGCTGGCCTTGGTCTTAAATGGTCTTGACAACAACAACCTCTTCCACATTCTAGAAGAAGAAAATAATATGGCTAGTGAGATATTGTGGATGAATGACGGAAAGATACGATATGATGTTTTCACTCCCTTCTTTTCTTGATCTCCTCTCTACCAGTGTAGGGATAATCTAGCTCTAGCTATAAAAGGAATTCACAGCATTTTCGTCTTCTTCTCTCTCCCCCATCTCCCCTTTATACCTATGTGAGTATTGTTAGCTGGCAGATGGGATCGATCCTTTAAATTTCACCCCATGCCATGCCATGCCATCATGCTTCCTGACCGTTAATAAATTAGATTAGAGAACTTTATTTAAAGTTGTTGTGACTCTTGCTAGGGTCTCCGACGAGGAGAGTTTTCATGTGCACACCGTTATATTTGATCTGCTTAGTTAGTGTTTGGAAATTGCATTTCCTGACCATAGCAAGTGCCATTTTCTTCAAAAAAAAAACTGATAAATTTTAATATAGCTACCAGGCAGCCTAGCTAGCTAGCTACAGATTTGATTCCCTTCTTTTCACCTAAACGGTTGATAAGAAAAAATAACCATTCATTATATAGTTTGTATCCTGTATTTATTGAAGCTTCACATGTCTGGAATAAACCAAATTATTAGATGCTTGTTCATTTATTTTATTTCTAGAAATACTCAATAATTTGAGCCCCCAAATCGGGTAGGTGGAAATAGCAGGGTACCTCTTGTGGAGCTCCACATAGGGTACTAATTGGGGTGCCTAAAAAATTTACACACCAGATTAGATCATTGAAAATTCGTTTCTAATGGATGTAAGCCTGCAACGAGACTAATCCAACTAAGGTGGATTGTTTTCCCGTTATTAACATGTTTACTTTTAGATTGCAAAGAAAAACGGAATGAAGACTAGGCCTTTTTGTGATACAATCAGTGAGGGCTATTTTTCACAATCAAAGTCTTCTTATCTTTCTAGATTTCAAAAGGTCACAAAATTACTTTTAGTGCAGATGTGTACATATACTTTTGAAACTATGTATGCATGCTGGCGTATTTTTAAATGAGGAATTCAAATCTACTGTTGGTTTTAAACAGAAATAGAAAACAAACAGAAACAGAAAATTATTCAAAATGGTAGCCTCTTAAGCTAGAATAGGGTACTGTAGCTCATTGATAAAAGCATATATTTATACTAGATTCCTGTAGAATTAGAAAAATTGATGCATAATATGTACATAATAATAATTGATGCAAAATATGTCTTACCGCATCACGCACACATTTTTCCTAACTGTCTTCCTTCCCGCATTTTTGAAACCTTGTCTATATTCCTTGACTAAAGCTGCTATGTTTCATCCAGACTTTGTTTCTTAACCGATTCGGAAAAAACAGTGTGTGAGTGTTCCTTTTATAAACAAAACAAACGTGTACCAAAACGAGGCTATATTATGAAGTTTGACAAGGTGATTTCCTATTTTTGTGACACAATGTCATAAGGTTTGGTCTTGGTATGGATGAAGAAGGGTTCCGGAAAGCCATTTTCCAGCGACCCCTAATCTAAGCAGCATAGATTGAGTAAATTTGACAGGTCTGCATGTATAAAATAGCGATTTTTTTTTTGCTTAAATTTCCCTGTTTTTTATAAATTTTGTTGCATTTACACTATCCCACTGGTAAAAAATGAATACTCTACAGAAAGTCTATTCTAATTTTATATATATACTTTTTACAGAAATAAAAAATGTTGAGTAAATCAAAAGTTACACAAAAATTTATACCAGCACTCAAAGTGAAACAGCTACCATCTCTAAAACGCTGATTATTATCTAAAACAGTGAGCGCGTTAAATGAAACTACTTTATCCACTTTGCTTCACGGTAAAAAATATATTGGATGAATGCCTACTTGGTTCATTCAATAAACACATGGGTGAAATTATTCCCCCACAGGTCTGGAAATATTGGGGAAGACTTATATGGCACTTACTGGACTCCTTGTGATACATTAATGGCAGGGCAACATGAAGTGTTACCAACAAGACGTTTCTTTTCGAAGCGCTCTTGTTATGCCAGAGTCACAAAGTCAGTGGTGGCAGGTTTAAAGTTGTTATTGTGGAAATTTAAGTGTCGTACGAAGTTCCGGCATTCTTCCCAGCTCGCATCTCGCATCTCGCATCTCGCATCTCGCATCTCGCATCTCGCATCTCGCATCTCGCATCTCGCATCTCGCATCTCGCAT
>JANTOQ010573457.1:0-10758 GCA_027564595.1 Bythotiara depressa
ACAAACACAACAACTACAATTATTATGATGAATAAACAAGTAACAATAGCAGAAGTTGGCACTGTACATATTTATGAAGACTGAGGAAACAGTACTTTGAAAGGAAAAAGGTAAGGGACCATAATTAGAGCAATTTTGCTTAACTAAAATGTCCTTTGTTAGCTCCTCAAGATAACTGTAGCTAGATAGAGTAGTTCAAATGGTCTTGTTTTCAATTTTCAATGTGAAGTTAATAGAGTAGAATATTTTAAAGGGGCTGGTCTCTACATATCATGAGAATCATTAAGGTTTCCGTTTTTCCAGTATATAACAAGGACCTACCAGACTGACATAATTATGTATCTGAAAATATATCTACCGTAGTAGTAGTTCATCAATACGGTGCAGGGAATAAATGCCTAGGCAGTTAATATAATTATGTGGAGTTTTGTTAAGCCGTTAATAAGAGGTAAGCATTTATTCGAGATAGGCGTTCATTTCCTTTTTCGGTAGGCGTTTAATAAATAATTCTGACATTACAAACAATTAATTAAAACAATATTTAATTTAATTATTTTTACCAAAACATTACAACTCAACAAAATCAATATCAATGTCGTCATCCTAGTTGATGAGAACTGATTTGTTGAATAGTTATAATACGAATTGAGCTTATTCCGTAGGCGTTCATTAGAGATATGCATTTATTTCAAAATCCAGTTGCTTAAGTACAATAGGCCTTTATTTGAGGTATCGTATGCATTTAAACAAATATATACAGTAATAGCTGTCGCCTACATCGTGTTTCACAAACAATCAAATGGTGGGATGAGCTGTTTGACTAACAAACCTTTCTGGAAGGAGGGTATTGTTTTATCTTAGCTACCAAATCGCATTGAGTGTTTTACTCATGCTTTCAATACTAATTCGCTTCATTTGTCCGGGTCTAGCTCTCTATCATTTAGTTTTCATGATTATATTTTTATATAATTCACTCGTTTATTCAAAGATATACAGTAATAGCTGTCGCCTACATCGTGTTTCACAAACAATCAAACGGTGGTATGAGCTGTTAGACTAACACTCCTTTCTGGAAGGAGGGTAATGTATTTATCTTAGCTACCAAATCGCATTGAGTGTTTTACTCATGCTTTCAATACTAATTCGCTTCATTTGTCCGTGTCTAGCCCTCTATCACTTAGTTTTCATGATTATATTTTTATATAATTCACTCCACTAGACTCGGACACAGATAACTTAAGTTTCATCAATGAGCAGTAATTACGTGCATGTTTAAAAGAAAACTAAAATACTTGTTAGCGAAAATAACCATTGAAGTCGTAAACCTTTAAGAGGATTTTCCTCTGCAAAATCAAAGGAAGTTTAAAAGAACAACATTGTCGAAACATACCGGAATTCAAAAGTATTTTTGTTTAATGTTACATCTCGAAGAGGAAATACGCAATTAAACTTTGTTCCCTCAACCTTCTGCCATTTTATATTTGCTTCCCATTCACCGTCTTTTAAAATACGCACGTCCCTACTGGTCCTATATGGTCATATTTGGATGGAACTTTTGACGTCATTATAACAGTAAAAGCATCTCGCAGGGTCAGAAAAGGTGAAGAAGAATTTCTCAGTGCAGCGGCGACCTTTTCTTGTGTGAAATTTTACCTTATGATATAAGGGTATTATATAACGGTATTTCTACCCATTAACTTCGTAACCGTAAATGGTTTCTTAACGAAACTTGGTTCAGATAATCACTATAACATATAAATTAAAATGGCAGCCAATATGGCGGGTTTAGTCACGTGATTCATTGCTTACGTCAGCTGAACATGCAAAATTAGAATGCATCAGTTGAGAAGAAATTATATTATTTATTTGCTCAAGATTTGGACTAGTATTTAAACTTTCTTCTTATAGTTACTCTACGTACTATAGAAACGTATCTTAGTCATTATATTTGCTCCCAGGTCTATACAACAGCTTGTGCTTGAGGCGCCAAACTTGACCAAATTATAATATTTTTTCCATGACATATTATTGACCTAAACGTGAATATTCTTTTCATATATATCATAATAAAGCGCCAAAATATTCAAAATATAATGGAGTGCCAAGCATGTCAAAATAACAATGAAAATGTTATTTTTGGTATGTGGGTGTGATCGGGTCGTGGGTGGGCGTAAGAAGGATGTATAGTGGGCGTAAGAGAGCGCACATGCTCATCTAATGTCACGTTGCTTGTAAATTACTATCCCTATTTGTTTTATTGACAAAGTGATTGTCAAAAGCATTTTTTTTAATTTTCTGCAATAAAGCTTACAATAGAAGGGCGTAGCGGACTACCTGGCAATATTTTATAAAAAAAGGTTTTTCCTGATCCTACTCCAAATAGATAAAAACGCAGCTACCGTAAGTTTCATGACAAAGGCAAGTCTCTACCAAAAGTTATTTTAGAAAAATCGAGGAGTAGTGCATTTTTGCCCACCAGCCATGACAAGGTTAAGCATCTGCTGTACATTCCGGCGATATTTATATTTCTACATTGATGTAGATATGTATGGACCATAATGTTTGGAGTTGTGGATGATGTTTTAAACCTGCTAACCAATTTCACTGCCTCTTTAACTTAACTTTCAAATAAATAAAAAATGTTTAGTTGCTGGCAATTTTAAAACTAAAGTTTGATTAAAATGAAATCGATAGCTTGGTATAACAAAGTTTAAAAGAAATGTAAATTTGCCATATTGCAATTTTGGCTGTCGGAAACTATTTTACAAGAATTTATTGTTATGAATAATTATTTTTTGAGGATACAGAGAAAATCTTGTTTTACAAATTAGCAATTCAATAACTTTTCTTTATTTCGCAAATTTGACAAAACGATTAAATTCAGGGAAGTTTCTTCCATAAAGATACTTTAATTGGATTAACATTTTGTTTTCCTGTGACAAGTGCCCTTCTTCAGTCTTAGTTGAAAACGTTAGCTCTCCTTTCTTGAGCATGTGCAATCTGATTACAAAAAGTCAACATTGGTAGGTAAACTATGAGAGTTTGACTAGGAGAAAACATTTATTTGCAGTTATATAATGTTTTTACATTATGTTATTAAATAACTTATATCTACAATCAAGGACAAAATATTTGGCCCAAATGGAGTTTTAGACCACATTTGTGTTTTACCACTTTTCCTCAAATGTGCAAAAAATGAAGAACGGCGCTAGTTGTTAAGTGGAATGTTGGTAGGAATGCAAATACACATGATTTCTTACGAAAAACCTCGGAAATTGTACTCGTTTTAAGGCTTTCCTTGTTTTATGACGTGATAAAGGACCAAAATGGATCAATTAGGACGCTAGGAAGTCTCTCTCCTTGCTCATCTGTGCTGTACAACCACAGTTACTTTATTACTAAAGTACTTAAGTCTTACGCCATAGGTAAACAGAAAAAGTAAACTAAAAATGTTTAGCTTCGAAGTTCTTTATATATCTATTCACTTAAACATCACTTGTGGCGAATGCATTTTGGTTAATTTGAAACGTTGTGCAAAATATTTATTGTTTCCACTATATTTTGACAGAAATTATACTAAAATATATTTCCAGTTTCCAGCAGAAAGAATATTTCACACTTTGCTCTGGTAAGAACTCTCTTAATTACTAAATTACATAAACTTTACCTAACACTGCTTTTAAAACCCACCATATTAGTGTAATTTAAATTAGTGTTATTTTCCCAATTTTGATGTATTTTTCTATGGCAATTGTAACAATGGTTAAGCAATGAATGGAAATAAATGCAAATAGTTCTGAACAGTTTAATTTATAGTATATTATCCCAGTCGAAGAGTTATTTAAACAGATTTTACATCTGCAACATCCACCTTCAACGGAATAATTTTTTTAGAGATAGCGACGCTTTTATGGATTTTTAAAAGTTGATATATAAGGTAAATGTATGTCACATTGTCTTAGGTCCTGCAAATATGCCAATTTAGGGTCTTAGGTTTTGACTGTAGATCAATTCGCGTGTATGCGTGTACTCGTGGAAATTTAGGAAGATTTTATTGGAAATGTCATTTTCAATACATGATTAAATTCGTTCTCTCGTGTCAGGATTATTTTTGTTGAGGAAATTGACATAATCTGGATCAGCTTCATCGTGTTGACGTGCTGCTAATAAGTACCCGTTCATACGTTTTAAAAAGTTAAAATATTTCACTTCCAATTAGCCATTGATCTTCAAGCCAACAGCACTTCTTGTTTAATGTTAATAATTGTATCTATAATTTTTGTGAAAAAGGTAACTTCGGTTGTTTGTTCTACAATGAATCTACAACGATGATCATATTACATTGGCACAGAGCGCCAAAAATTCAAAATTCAAATTCCACAAGTGCTGAGAAAGTATTCATTGATAAAACTAGAGAAAGAATTAAACTTTTACGGTTTACGATTGACTTAAGACTTAGGATCTTAGTTACTTTGGTAGAGAAGTAACAGAGAAGTATACAGCACGGTTCGACAGGGGAATGGTCTCGCTATCTACCTAATTGGTCCATTTGAGGCCTTTGTTACGCTATAACGTATGTTGATCAGCGAAATATGGATTTTCGATCAATTTCAGTGACACGTGAGATACTACGCGGTTTCTCACCAACTCCTAACTCCAATCTCGTGCAATCGGCACCTGAAGGCAAAGGTGCCAATACTCGAATCAGCATAAAACGCCAAAAGTTCCAGAATTAATGGCCATAGTTGTAAACTAAAAAACATCTTTGCTTACTCGGCAATTAATTTACTATCATTATTCAAAATATTTGACAATCTTAAATTATGAAGCATAACGGAAAAAAAGTGAGGTGTCATAAGCAAATAATTTGACGTTAGGATTTTAGAATGTAGAATGGTGTTCATTTAGGAAAACACTTTGAAGCTCGTTAGATAAGAAGTTTGTAAATAATTGTTAATAAAGTACCTTTTATTCCGCAGGATTTACGTTTAAAAAAGTAATCCTTCGTGCCACACTTTATCAAATACTTTTGAAATATCTAGAAAGGTACCCCGAGTTTCAATAGTAGGGTGAACATCAAATATCTTTTTATAATGCATATGTAATTACAAGACGTTGTGATATACATGTTGCTTTCGAAAACCAGATTTTCAAAGTAAGAATATAAGGTATTATAAATGCATTTTTTTCAAATTCTTTTTCACATACAGTTAGGAGAGATATTGGTCTATACTACTTAACAACTGTCTTCTCTCGTTTTTGTGAATAGGTACAGCATTCGCTTTTTCCACCCTGAAGGATATATACCTGATATTAATTCAGTCCAAAAAATAATTTTAAGGGAAAGAAAAATTGAGTCAGCACAAATATTATGTAGGGGAACACCATCAATCATATCCATGGGTCTTGTTAATATCAGGAGATTGGAAATATAGACATCATTATTTTTCACTAAAAATGATCTAATCTAATATTTTGTAAGTTTTTAAAGAAAATACGGGTAGGGTACTTGCGTTGTTAATTAACGTGCACTGAAGACCATATTCATATTAAATCATGTTGAGAGGTAAAATACATATCGATACAGGAGGCTGAATTAGAAAAAATATATTTTTGATAGTAAATAATTGGATGTAAACCATAACAGCAAGGAATTTCATCCAAATCTAGACCCTGAAAAATATTTATGTCATCTTCCCACCAATTAGTATTTCTGACATTAAAATCACCAACAGAAAGAGTAGTATAAGAATTATTTTTGTTAACATTAATAATCGTTTGCTTCCAACTATTTTGAATTTTTCAAATTCCTCAATACTTTGGCTAGGTGATAACGACCTATACAAAACCGAAATGTAACACTTTTTATTTCCAAATTTTCATTCACAAATTAAGCATTCATTGAGTATGTATATGTCCATATGTTTCGGAATTACGGGAAGATGCGCCTTATAAAGAATACACACCCTACCTCTTCTATTATCAGATGGATGAATCAACACGGACAATAGAATAACATCCAAACTTATTATATTACCATCACTTGAAAAAGTCGAATTTTAAAAAAAGGTCTCTGACAGGTAGACAATGTTGAATGTATGTTTAGTAAGATATGCTTGAAGAACAGAAATGTTGAGAAAAGGTTGTTGTTATACTGTTGAGGTTCCAGTGGCATATACTTGAGATTGTGCAAAGTAAGGCTATTCGGACCAGAATTTGTTTCACTATTGCATGATAAAGAGAGGATTGTTTTAATATACCATAAAAGTACTTGAGAGTAAAATATATAATTGCCCCAGCAGGCATCGATCCAGAGGTCGATGCCGAGGAGGCATTGTAGACGGTTGGCACATGTGATGATTACTGAAGTGAAATCGAGATGAAAATCGTTTACATCGTCGTTGTCGTTTCAAAAGGTTTCATCACAATGCTTTCACGTGATAGCCCACCTCCTACCCACGGTCGATTTCTCTTTTAGATATCGGAAGGAAATATCAAAGAAAAAGCGATCCTGCATTCGAAGTCGGTAATAAGCTGCATATTCTCGTGCTCTTTGTTTTTCAAAAGATAAAACATAAAGTTTAGGTCAAGGTCAGATAACTTCTATTCAAGTATTATCAATTCAATGGTTAAATATTTTACAGCGAAACCAGACATTACAAACAAAGACCTCACAAATATTTTGTATAATGTTTATAAATATGAAACTTGAAACTTAACCATATGTTGGTAAATCATATTTATTCAACAAACACTAGATTAAATGGAAACATGTTCTGAGCAGTCGGCACCATGGGTGAAAATGTTGTAGTCGATGTGCGTACAAAAGAAATGAAAATGCTAAACAAGTGTCGTAAATGTTTTTAAAACAAGATGTGAAATGTTTATCTGTAGAGATTGCTTTGAGGAAAGTAGTAAAAATATTTATCATATTTTTATATTTTTAAATCGTTATCAATCTTGATTATTATTTTTATTATATAATTATTATTCTGGAAGTTGACCTTTTTCTATTCTTATTGTTAGTTTTTTCTTTCTTTATTCTCTGTTAAATCTGTTAGACTGCTGCCAATACAACAACGTAAACGATATTTTATGGTGAAAATAATCTTGATTGCCTTGGGTATTATGAATCCATTATGAATATATAAACAATATGTGATATAGTGTCTAGTTTTTCTCCAAAGCTTGGGGCACCCTAGCGATAGTTAATGGCTAGTCATTTCGTGACGTAATTGAGTTATGATTAAATCATTTAAGGATAGTGCATAACAAATGTAAATAAACCTATCAGCCAGGCCACTAGGTACATTATTGATTCCCGGTGAGGTTTTGATACATGCTTAAAATATTTAAAACGATTAAATATCCCAGTGTGAAATAAAATATAACAATTACAAAATAAATGAGACAATAAAAATAACAATGAAAAACAATGAGACAATAAAAATTACAGTCCATAGGTACATGCTATATGCCTAAAAATTACAGATGGTGTTAGTTATAACGGGGAAGTTATCAGCCTTTACCAATTTTACTTTCTCTATTAGGTCCAATAATTAACGCCCTAGAAACGCAGGAAAGCAGCAAAGAATTGAGAACACACTTTCCTCATTCCTCGGAACAACAGATGCTAATTGAAAAATTGAAACGTATATATATTACCTACCTTCCCAAAGGTATTTCTTTAACCACTGCCTGATTGTTTTTCTGCCAGCTCCTGCTTCTTCGTGTGTTGTCTCCATAACTCGAATTAAGGATTTCAGGTTTATTTTAACTTTATTGCATTTGACTAGAAATATATTAGTACGTTAGTTAGATGAAAGTTTGAGGAAAGGACTAAGTTACTGAAAAATAAATCACTGGCAATATATCGCGCCATAACTTTTACGGCGATCTGGTTTTAAAATTTCTTTATAGAAAATGTTGCGCATGGATTTGATTTTATCGAGCGTTAGTTGAGATTATTTGGAATTCAGTCAGACATTATGTTGATTCCCAATAGAATACAGATTCAGAGCAATGAATTCTGACAATGTTGAAGGAACACATTTAGATATAAAACTGATTTACTTCGTGAATGTGATGAATTAAAGTTTCACTACCATGGCGCGTTTATCTGAAAAATCAAGATTCAGATTTTTGCCAATGGTGTACGAGGAATAAAAGGTCGACCCCACAAGCTTATTGAAACTTGTGGAACCATCTCTCTGTTTACCATTTAGTAATGCCATCGAAGAGCGTAGGTTTAGTGCAGTTAGACGTATTATAGCCGACTAGAGAGATTGTCTTGCACACGACACTGTGGGAGATATTATTTGTGTTGCCACTTGGAAGTCAAACTTCGAATTAAGGGACGAGAGAGCGCGTTTAATTCCTTTGCTACTGGTGTTGAAGGCGACGATGCGGGTTTAAGCAAGCTCCGAATCATTATGTCATTAGCTGGAAACATCAGATGAGCCTATTTGCAAAAGGATGAAGATTAATAGAGCTGACGATATATTTTTTGAAAATTTGTCAGTCAGTGTTGATAGTGATAATGATGACTAAATCTTATTTAAATTACAAAACATTCAGGGATCGAAGTAACGGAGCAGGGATTAGTATTTTCTTATTCACTTTCCAAACTTTCATTCGTTCCCTGACATTTAACGACAGTTGGTTGCTCCCTTATATTTTTTGCTGTTGTCTATCCATTATGTTACTAAAAGAGAACCAAACAAAAATTAGTATACCAAGTACTTTATTACATTTCTTAATAAGGTGTATATTTAAAATTAAAAACCATGAAATATTAATAATAAAAAATCTATAATTCGTTCCAAGACTCGTGTGTGCGAGGCTAAGTTGACTTACTGGTCTCGCGAAAGCAATAATACGAGAGTCAATTTAGACTCGTGAGTACAATGCATGAATTTCGAGCCCTGCAATGTACCAGTGACAAGTAACAAAATGTTTCTTTATAAAGTTTAATGAGTACTGGTAATAACGTGAAGAAATTGTTTAAGAATACGCATTGACTTCACTAGCTGCCTTCCATACTGCACAATGCGGTTAGGAATTATTACCACGAATACAAAACAACAACACCTGAACACTCCAAAAAGGAACTAAAAACGCTCTAAAAATAACCCAAAAAAGGAAACTATAAACACTCTAAAAAGAACCAAAAAGTAAATAAAAACCAATAAGAACCAACAAGCACCCACATTCAGCATAGCTAAAACAAATCCGTGACCATCTTTTCCAGTATTCCCTAAACAAAGACCTTGAAATGATGTGTATATCAGACATGCTAAGAATGATTAACAACAGTAATTTGGGACCGTTCTTCTCTACGTTGATCTTTGATTCATTATGGTAGTTGGTACATACGTTTTCAAGTAATGTCTCTAATAAAGTGAAACAAAATTTATGCCCAATACCAAAGCTACAATTCTCATAATGTTACACAATAGGTTAGGACTTTTTCCTGCAGTAACATAAAAAGATACACGAGTAATCTAAAGTCGATATTTCTCATGGCAGTTAAAATTCACGTACTTAATCTCCTTGAAAACTATTCGCGCACATTATTATTGACGCATCCTGCCCTGCGCGAAAAATAATTTGGGGAGGATTTAACACGGATTTCCATGGATGCAATTTCTCTCACCTTGCTTGTTGGTTACGAGTTCGTATATTGCTATTGCCCGGTTGACTGGTCGTTGAAGTTCATCTTTCTTTTCCCTACTACTGGGATCGATGATTGTGTGTCATTTGCATGTTTTGGCATAAATGCTACAAGGTCACTACTACCCCACGATTTTAAATGAATAACTTAGGCTTTGTCATCTTTTTCGCTCACGTAATGCAATTCTCAACTCTTCAAATGTCTTTAAAAGTAACCAAACGGCAGGATTTAATTGGACCCAAAGCAGAAGAGTAATTTTGATTTGGTCATAAGACAGCTAATAGTTCTTTAAATTGGCCTTCACTTAGTGTGGCCACGATTGCATATGTAGCACACAATAATTTAATTTCTGTTGTAACAAAATAAATTTAAAAATATCTTTAACTTGTTTCTGCACCACATTGTGTACAACCGTTCATTTTATAATCAACAATTGTCTCTTGTAATCCCCGTTGTCCTCAGTGTATTGTTTCGTGTCAGATGCCAGCATATATAAGACGCAGCTTTATAACATCATAGTATATTTAAGTTCATGTATCGAATTTAAGGCCTGATCCTAAATGATAAAGATACAATGTTAGATGTATGTTTAAGACATTACAATCATCATCATTGTCGTCGTCATCATCATCATCTTTGTGTCCTATTTCCTGCTAGCATGGCACAGACATCTACTATTTTTATTACAGTTGTTGTTGTTATTATTATGAAATAATCCTGGCCAATAAAGGATACATTTTTACTTGATAATTATTATAAAGTTTGGGCTTTGTATTTTTCAGTAAAATTGCTTTAACTAAGGCCAAATAACAATTAGGTGCCACAAACATTTATTGGATTTAAAAAAAAAGCATAACTAGAAATAATTACACTTCTTTATAAATGCAAACGTGCGAACAGCTAGCTGGTATTTTTAATAATGCCTGTCTGCCCATGTATTGAGAGACTACAGTACAGTAAACAGTAAACAGTAAACAGTAAAGTAAAAATTTCTAAAGATAACTGATATTTTGACAAACGAAATTCATCGATACCTTTCACCATTGAATCCCCAACAATAAGAGTAGTTTTAGGTTTCCATTTTT
>JANTOQ010573568.1:0-10757 GCA_027564595.1 Bythotiara depressa
CTCTCTCTCTCTCTCTCTCTCTCTCTCTCTCTCTCTCTCTCTCTCTCTCTCTCTCTCTCTCTCTCTCTCTCTCTGAGGTCAAAGTTGTACAACATGGGTTCGTAAACCGCCGTCAAAATGTCCGCGCAGGAGAGTGTACGCAGTATTCTTCCCCAGACGTTGCATGGTGTTTATATCAATTTTATATGGAAGAACTGCTGAAAGGGTAGCTGGATGACCAGTTTTGACTGTTAGTTTCCAGTTGCCGTTTCAAAGCAACTGCTTGGAATACATTTTACTAATTTACTAGCTAAGGTGTAAGTTGGGTGTCTACTGTCCGTATTTTTAAGGTCAGTTGACTTGAGTTTTTTATTTTCTGGCGCCCTCGTTTTTTGGGTTACTGAAGGTTTTTGTGGATCCGTAGTGTGGTAGTTAACGCACTCGCATTTGACGGAGCGACCCCGGGTACGATTCCCGGCTGGAGCAAATATTTATATCTTGTATAGAGATTTACGGATGAGACGTTGGTAAACGTTTTCACGTGGAGTTTCCTACTGTCCTCACGGGACCACTCCCACACTATGTTATATGTTGTGTCCGCCACTAGTCTAACAATGTACATTAATTGTCTACGTCAGATAGTGGTGCAGCGTTGTGTATGTGAGTCGCTGTAAGGTGTTATTACAATGTTTTTTCTGTGTTGGTACTTCGCTAGCTAGCTAGGCCTTGCCTACTACACTTACTAGAAATACCAAGCTAAATAGATCTCCCTGGTTAATTTTGTACAAAATGGACCTAGCTAACTACCAAGAAATGTATACTCATTTTGACGCGATAACCTAGCTACTCTTTATTTAAATGTAGTCTTTGTAGTACATAGTAGAATGTCTCTATATATATACTGCTACCAAAACATATCGTTTTTGAAGGAAAACCTAGCCACCCATTTTTATATAATTCGTTCTGCTAGATAATGTATTTTATCCCAGTAGTTTTGTATTATAGCTACATTAGCTTCCTTATCATATAGTACAGATGTAGAATAATATTGTTCGCAAACTGTAAAACCTGTTTTGTAAAATAAATACCACCACGAAACCTCATAGTTTTATCCATCCGAAATGATGAGAGTTTAGCTACATCCCAGCTATGTTTTTTGCTTTGACTCTGTATTAGAATAAAACTTATAATTTTGTTGCTGTCTCCCTTGACAGTGTATATATCTATTTTTAAATGTTTTTGCAGTTACGGTTGTGCAAAGTATTGTAACAGTTTATTTTGTTTACGTACGTTTATGCAGTAATATTTATTAAACTTTCCTCACTGTCTCTAAGGATAGAAACAGTAGCTGGTTAGCTTCATTGTTGGAATAACATTGTTGGTAAACTTTAAAGAGTGTTTTCAAACATTTGTACCACCACGAAACGCTTTTTCGAATTTAAAATTTGTTTTGTTGTGACATGGCTTAATAAAACTGATAAACTCTATAATAATTATTTGACGGCAATTGCAAAAAAATAGATACAGTGGGTTTTCTTAAATGTATATTGAAACTTTGATGTGATTTTCTTTAAATATATCTGTTAGTCAGAAAATATTAATAAAGCAAGCCTTGATGGTAATTTAGAAAATGATCTCTATATTCTAAAGTTTATAATATATAATTGTTTAACCAATTCTACCATCATGCACAAAAATTGTGAGACAAATCCCCCCTGCCTCTCAATATCAATGTTGCTATTGAGAGATCTAGAAGGGTACTGTATTGGGTGGCTTGGCTTGCTTGGAAATATATACTTGAAACAATTTTGCTGTGATGAGAGAAGTTGAGGGTTTTTTGCGGTTTGCTGAAGTCTCAATATATTATTTTGTGCATGATTGTAGAAGCAAGAAGTATATTATTATATAATTTCTTTATGGTAAAGAAAATTTAGTTGTTGGTGGTTGAAAATGCCCGGAGCTGGGCTATAGTTCAATTTTTACACGCAGCACTGACACTTTTCCTCTAGATATAAGAACTTTACTAGTCTAGATAATTTAAGGAATAAAAGTATTGTAGAAAATGTTGAGGGAAAAAAAAACACTAATAAAAAGCTGTTGCAAATTGCAACATTGTTCTCCCTCTGAGCTACATTTTACATTTTACTGGCCAGTTCTGGAAACTAGGATGATCTAGAATTGGAAACTAGAACTGATTGGCATAACATATTTTCTGGTCTGTAAATTATGTTTAATGTAATTAATTTAATTATTAGTCGAATTCCATAATGTTGTTACATACACATCATGTCATGAGTTCAGGTGCACAACCAGGATATATTGTGGGAAGGGTTTTCTATCTTAAGAAATGGCATAGTTTTTTATGTTAGTATAAAAAAGGAACAAAAGCGAGTTATTTTATCATTAATATGTATCTTGCAGGCTCGTAGGAACGATTATTGGATTGCTGGGGATTCCTAAGTAAATGTAAATGGCTGGGCAACGAAAACCTTTTATTTTCTAGATTTCCTAAAACGGCCATAAACTGCATTATTTTGACATTTTTAACGTGCTTGACATAAAAAATTGGGCACATATTTTGAGAGGACAGGAGCTCAGTCGTTATGTCTGATGATAGATCATATACTACCTTAAACATTTCTGTAGCAAGTAATTGGAGATATCTTTCATGAATAGTTTCTGGCTTAACCAAATAAAGCAACTCTTGGAATGTTGAAGTATCATCTTTAAGCAATACGCATAGCTCTCTCGTGAAATCTGTTAATCATGTTGTTTATTGTACTACATCGTCTATAAGAGTGGGCAGTAGCCAAATTGTCATGTTATAAAAGCTTTTATTGCAGTTCTTAGTTTCTCATTCGACATATATGATAAAGGTCTGGCTAGTGCATGAATTCTTTGATTAATCTTTTCGCAAATGTTATTAATTTCGTCATCAAAAGAGAGATTATTGTCAATTTCAATACCAAGTAGTAAATATAGATACTCTCCATGTTGAGATCATATCATAACATATCATATTTATTTATTTATTTATTTAAACGTCGAATAAAAAATTAAATTGCTTTAAATAGCTAATAAAGTTCGACCAGAATAAAAACTAAGTTATATAATATTTTAAAATTAAAAATAACCTAGATCACGTATAAACTGTTTGAAGGAATGAAAATTCCGAAAATATCACTGCAGCAAAACCGGGATCCAAAAGACAATTTTTGTCGCTACGGGTAGTCCAATGGAAGGAGGAATGGTTTTTCAGCGCGGTGATCAGGGTTCGATTCCCACTACTACCTAAACAAAAATTGTTCTAAAGGAGCGCGGGAGTAGCTCCAAATATTATCATTGTTGTTCCATCCATGAACTTAATCAAGAGTTTTCTACCTGTGGATGATAGTAATTTGAGGCTAAAACCATAGGTATAGAGCTTGGCTATTAGAAAATCATGAACAAGGCAATCGAACGCTTTAGAGAAATGTGTTAAAAGTACCTTTTAAATCTATGGTTTTCCTCCACTTTTCAATAACAGATATTAGAATACTGTGTACTGAGACCCTTATGAAATCCACATTGATACTTAGAGAGAATTGGGTCTATGCATGAATATATCTGATCGTACATACATCTTTCGAATATCTTAGACAAACATTGAATAATACTAACAGGTCTATAATTAGATTTATCGTTTGAGTCCCCTTTATTAAAAACCTTTAAATTTTCCAGGGAAACAAGATGTAGAGATGGTGTCATTAAAACTTTGATTTAAAATACATGCAAAAATTTATTTGTTGCCTCCTTTTATGATTCTGACAGGAGTATCTCTTTGTGGAGTTGCTTTTTGTAATCAAGTTTCTCGATTTGTATGGTAATCCTTTACAGGTTTACTTCTGCAAGCTGAAATTGTTCACAACTGTTCGACTCAGTCATTAGCTCACTCACTCATTCTCAAAATACTTGGATGTTTCCTATATATTGTATTGCTCTTTTTATAGGAACAGTCTCACAACCTAGATCACAATTTGTTACGATATTTCCAAAGTACTTATTGAAGGTTTTCCGCAATATTCTCCTGATATAATGCATTCTTTCTGTACAAGATTTATTGAGCCTGTCTTACAGCTTTTATCTGAAAATAGGGACCCAACTGTCTTCCAGTATAGCTTATTATCAGTAATGTTTTTTACATGAAGATTTATGAAGTAATGTTTCTTCTTCTTCCGAAGATGTTTCGCGCAAAAGTTCAAATATTTCCTATTCCCTTCTATATTATATTTAATATACTTATTTCTAAGGTCTGCTCTTTGAATTATTGCTTGAGTCAATTTCACATTTAGACATAGTGGTGAGCGAGTTAAATGGGTTACGGGTTCGGCTCCCATTCATGCCACAGTTTGGAGAATGTCCTCTTCACAAGAACCATAGGTCGCGTTTATATGTTTGTGTGCGCCACAAGTGATGCCTATAATGCGACATGAATATGCTCCTGTGGTGCAATATTGTGTAATGTGCAAGGTTGTAAATTTCTCTGAGCTGAAAGCTTAGAAGAAACATGTGTCATGATCAACAAAATACATGATTTACAGCGTCACAGAACTTAGAAGTTATTCTTGGAAGAAAGTACATTTCTGTTTGTTTTACTTCAAAAAAAATATTTTCATTTCGTGCTAATGAGAAATCCTGGTATTTAAACAGCTTTTGTATTTATGCCGTTTGATCCAAATGTGGGTGTGCCTGGCATTCCTCGGAATGGGACGAACTAGTCTTTAACTGTATATATTTTGGATATTGCGTACTGTATACATACTGTAACATTACTGCAAAATTTATTTTTCATTCAGTTCCAAATCATCAGATATCTTTGCCACAACAATTAACATTTTTTGCTATCGACAATTTTGAAATGGTTGCTATGATAACTAAACCTAAACCGTAGTAACCAAAATTATTTTCCTGGAAGTTTATATCCATATATATTCCATTGATACGTATATGAAGCTGAATAATTCTTGCATAACGAAAATTGTTCTGTAGGGATGTGCTACCTTGAGAACACTCTACGTTGTTTCTCATGAAAATACACTTGCACGTGCCACTCTACCGTGTTTCTCCGTCAACACCTATCCCAATTCTGGTTTAAGGTGGCCCATGCCCTTTGAAACTAATTTATTGACATATACATTTTGATAGAAATATTTATGCCAAATTGTTGCATACAATTAGTTAAAACGTGAAAATGGCAAGAAAGTGACAAACAAATTATTATGTGCATTGTTAATTAGCCATAATACGCCCAAAACAATGGGTATTTTGGGACAATATATCGGCAGAACAGCATAGGCTAGATAGAAACGTGAAATTTTGCGTGTTTCTTCTTCTTTCTTTTTTTTTCTTTTTTTTTTTCTATTCAATAAAACAAAAAATTACAACAGTAACGCAATTAATACGAAAGTGTTTCTTCTGATCGACACATTGAAAGTTTTGAATGTAAAAAATATTATATAACTTTTATTGTTGTACGTGAAGATACAGAGAGTATTTTCTGGCCAATTTTAGGCCCAAGTACCATATTTGCTGTCTCTATTAAGCAATTTTCGCTGATAATATTACGCGTATTTTAGTACAGCTCCTCCACAAGGAGAAGAAGAAAAAGCGTGCAAAGTTTCAGATCATAAAGTTTCACCATTCCTGAGTTACCGTGTTTTAAATTTAGAAATTCATTGTTTTGAGAAAAATACGTTTAAACATCAAAAAAATGAATTTATACAATATTATGCGTAAAAGTTATCTTAATTTGCACTTTTACTCATTCATTTTAATCCCGACCGATTGTTCTCGACCTGAAAGTCCCATACGTTAGCTCTTAACATCGTTCCTTGCTTTGTACTCACTATATCCGTTCATTGTTATTTCATAGACTTCTCCATTTCTTGTCGGCTTAACGTCCTATTCCTTCCCATTCTGGAGCAATCGAATCCCGCCCCCGCCTTTTCAAGGGTGCAAGGGGAACATGATTAGTTTAGCACCAAAGTGGCAAATTTATCAAAGTTACACGCGTCTTAAGTTAATACTTAAAAAGTAAACTGTAAAGGTTTAATCAAGAAGTTCTTGTTAATAAGAAAGCTTACATTTTACTTGTGGCACGCTAATTAATCTAACTCATTTTGATAAAACTTTTCTGCTAACCGGTCACCGCGACATAAGTGAATGAATACGGGTAAAAATATCTGGCATATTACTACCTTAAGCGTCATTAAAATGGTTGCAGCTCGTTGCTAAGGTCGTTGCTAAGGAAGGTTATGAGCTACCACTAATCTTTTAAGAACAAATTGGCGAATTTCTTCAGAAAATAGATTAAAGTCAACACACACCAGAATCGATTTGTCCATAGTTGAAAATGACCAGAAAGATTAAAAACAATGAAATGTAAAGGGTACCCTTAATGGACGCTCTAACAAATAGGTAGGGAACATGAAAGGGACGTAAAACAGCAAAAGTCTTAAATATTTTGTGCAGGATTGTAGGTACTAGTCTCGCGCTAAGCATGGAAATCCGCCAAAAATAGGAACCGATTACTACTCCATGGTGTGTGCACTCATAATTCTCCCCGTAACGTCTGATATTTACGAAAAAACACCCCCTATAACCTACAACTGGATGAAAATGGTAGTCAAGAGAATATTACGCCACTCGGTAACGTACTGGTGCTCACTCTCTTCCACATAGCTTTGTTAAGGTAACTTACATTCCAGTTACAGTAGCTACGAACTGAAAACTGGTAGATAGAAAACAAGGCATTGTCCTCGCAATTTAATTACTGGTCAACATCTCGGGTACGTTACAGTGTTCACTCTCCTCCGTAGCGGCTTATTTCAGAAATTCACAATCCAGTAACAGTACGAACTTGACCATTGCAAAATAAGTAGCAGCTAATCACGATTTCCATCATACTGTAATTTTATTCCGTAAAATATACACATGATTTTAAATTGCTAGCAACTTCGTTCTATATGAATCCCATTGCCGGTTTCTCATCCTCTTCAACTTCGTTGAAAATCTGAACTACCTGTTAGGCGCTTTGCTCCCTAATGGTAATGCATGAATTTCAGATACGAATTATGAGATATCGTATAGCTCACTCTCTACGTTAGCGAGTCTTTTCTCAGAAATATAGGTTCGAGTAACAGTGCTGACTTGAAACTTTGTAGGATAAGTAATTAACCTTTAATGCATAAGCATACCTTCTGGTTATATTATACTTTCTATTAGGAACATTTATAATTTTACGAGGCGGGGATTTTATCAGCTTTTGCCAAATTTATTTTACATTATATTTCCAATAATTAACCCCCTGGAAAACGTAAAATAGCAAAAGAAATGACCAATGATTTGATTCCTTTACGGGGACACTGTGCATTAAAGGGTTGAGGAACTTACATTTTTGGTCGTGGACTATTGACTGTTGACATTTGTTACTAGTATAGTCACAAGCCGAAATAAAACATTGATGAACACTTGAAATCCAATGGATGAATAAACTTTATTTATTAATATTATTACGAGACTACTCCCCTTGTTGTGCATAGCCATGGTTATTTAAGTCTTAAGTCATTAGGAATTAGGAATTAGGAATTAGGAAGATGGCAGCGAGAACGGTCATGCTACGTGTAGTTATGATGTTACTTTTTATATTATGTATTAAAAAGCCTTTTATAAGTACAAATCCCGTATTTTTATAAAGAAGCTACTGTTGAAACTCAACCAACATACATATACGAGTCCTTATTACAAGAACAGCAAGCTAAAGTTATGAAATTACGTTCAAAGGAAGCTGTACAGTTGTTGTTATTGTTAGCTGGCGGTGCGGAATTATGTCCAGGACCTCAACGTTTTATCCTTGAGCTGGATTCGTTACTAACTCTTAGAGGCATACATCTACTTCACCAAAATGTCCGTGGTGTGTTTAATAACAAGGATTGTATATCACAGAAATAATGGAAAGTTAAAAATAATTTCAAATAATAACTCTAAGTGAAACACATGTCAACAAAGACATGGATTATGGAGAATTATTTCAGATTCCGAGGTACTAGTTCGTAAGCCGACCGAGAGAAAGCGGATCTGGCCGCGGCGTTGCAGCATATATTCAAGATGGAATTAACTGGAAACGAAGGACTGATATTGAGGATAACAAAATTGAATGTATCTGCTTGGAAATATTCCCCAAAAAGTCGAAAAGTTTTATAATTATTGGTATTTACTGACCCGATACATCTAAATGAAAACTTCAATCAATGTTTTTCAAATATGCTATCGTTATCTGCAGATAAAGAAACAATCATCATGGGGGACATGAACGTAAACTTTCTAAATGGAAATAATAACAAAGAACTAAAATCCATTTTCCAACTACATAACTCATAAAAGATCCAACGAGAATTGATGGTGATAAAACATCGTTAATTGATACAATTACCACTAATCACAGTGCAAGCATCCGAAAAACCGGCGTTATTCCCAGTGTCATAGCAGATGTGTTCGAAAATTAAACCACATTAAATTTCCAGCAACAACAATTCACTGCAGAAATTATAGAAACTACGATTCCCGACAATTAAACGATCATCTTCGTGCTCAAGACTAGACAAATGTTTATGCAAGCAATGAGGTAAATGACGCATGGTTCTTTATGAAAGATATCCTATTTAATGCATTCAATCGATTTGCACCAAAGGAAAACCATCACCATGGCATACCGCCCACATTAAAAGAGAAATGAATGAACGTGACAAGCTTATGCGCAAAAGTCGTAAAAACATCAACAAAGCTATAAAGGACCAATATAAAGACAAAAGAAATATCGTGAATAGTCTTATTCGTAGAGCTTAATCCAACTACACAAAGTCGTTACTACAAGAGAACTCACGTGACACATCCTTGTTTTGGAAAACAATAAGTAAAAACTGTCATGTGGAGCAATCATTCGATATCGGTGGAGCTAAAATCAATAATCCAAACAAAGTGGTGCACGGTTTCTGTAACTACTTTTCAAACGCTGCCACAGTTCTCAAACGAATAACGTATCCTTTAATGGACTTTACATGGAGGAAGCCATCCGCTTTATTGCCCAGAACTAACAAGAATTTCAAATTTACTTATGTATCCATAGTTGAAGTGTTAAATCATCTAAAACTTCTGAAAAGGAACAAAGCTACAGGTCAAGATGACCTTCCACTAGGCATGATAAAAGGCTCAGCAGCCGTATTAGCACAACCTCTTGCATTCATTATCAACCTATCATTACGCAATGGAATATTCCCTAATGATTGAAAACTTATTCCACTACATAAAAGCGGTCCAACTGAACAGTTCGAAAATTACTGTCCAATATCCGCATTGTCTATTGTATTGAAGATAATCGAAAAGATAGTTCACAAAAGGCTTGTCCAACATCTTAAAGAGCAATTTGGTTCCCGTTCAAATAGATCGACTGAACTTGCGCCAACACTATTCACCGATGATATTCGTAAACATATAGATAACAAGAATCTCGTTGGTTGTGTATTTATTGATTCCAGCAAAGCGTTTGACAGATTTCCCATTCAAAACTACTAGCCAAACTTCCAGCTTATGACATTAAGGATCCGGAATTACAATGGTTTATGGACGACCTGTTTAATAGAAGACAAATTGTCAATTACAACAACCATAACTCAAATCCTGGTTACGTAACATCTGGTGTACCTCAGGGATTTATCCTAGGTCCCTTCCTATTTGTGTTATTCGTAAATGACATAGTCGACCAAGTAAACCATTCCACCATCATCAAGTATACAGACGATACCGTATTATACACGGTTGGACAGAACCTCAAAGATATCGAAAACGCTATTTCAAAAGATATGACGTCGCAAGCAACATGGTTTTCTGAAAATGAACTGATATTGAACTTAAAAAAGGGCAAAACTGAAGCTAAGAAACTTTACACAGTTCCGCAGACATTGGAAGTCAAATATGGAAACAGTGTTATAAATATCACAACACCATATAAATACCTTGGTGTTGAAATAGACCCAACACTTAATATGAGCAATCATTTCCACCGCTCTTACAAAAATGGCACATCTCGTATGTGCTTGCTCTCAAAACTGAGATCACAACTGACCATCAAATCTGCAGCAAATATCTATCAATCAATGGTAATACCAATAATCACTTACTGTTGCCTGTTAACAGTATACAACACCGAATCCCAGAAATCCAAACTTATGTCAATTGATAATCGTGCGAGAAAGAGTGTATACAACGGATACGAAACTGAGGAAAAAATAATAAACATCGACTTCTATAACTATAAACAACGCCATGCCTGCAAATTTGTTCGGAAATGTTTGGACGAAAGTATATGTGAAAACTTTCATGGTTATTTCACTTTGATAAACCATCAAAGAAACACCCGAAACAACAAACATCTGGTGAAATTGCCGTAAGTTCGGACAGAATTTGCAAAGAAATCATCTTTCTTTATGGCGGGTAAGATATTCAACCAACTACCTGCTGCTGATATAAGAAAGATGGAGTATTACCATGTGTTTTGTACGAAATTGAAAAAGTATTTTTCATAAGTTTTGATTTACATACTACAAGTCTTGAGTACAGCTAGCCTGGTGTGTTTCTTTCCTAAAATATAGTCTGATCCTCCCTAGCGATATTGAGATGTTAACTTCACTTTTACCCTTGTGACTTATTTGTATCCACCAGTTTTACCCACTTATTTTACTTAT
>JANTOQ010573679.1:0-10757 GCA_027564595.1 Bythotiara depressa
ATACATACATACATACATACATACATACATACATACATACATACATACATACATACATACATACATATACATATATACATATATGCACATGTACATATATACATATACATATATAGATTTACATATACATATATACGTATACAATATATATATATACTGATATATATACTACTGATCAGTTAGAAGAAATTAAAACCATTGTTATGAAGAGTATTGAGAGTATCACAAAATTATTTCCTAATATTATCCAAGAGATCAATCCAGTCATAGTTGCTAAATGTACTGATATTTTAAATCACAATGATGTTGTTATACCTAAATCTTCTCAGAACGATATATCAAATACTACGTTGGCACACGAATTTATTAAAAACAACCTCTCTGACATCACGAAATGGGGTATTCTACCAGTACATGATGATCTGTCAGCTTCTTAGACTTATATAACCACTCTCTACGAGAAAAAAGGTTGTACATTCCTACAACATTTCGTAATGACAAACAACAAGTTATGTCACCAGAGGAAAGAAGGTTTAATGAAAAACTGGACTACGAGAAAATGAGAACGGAAATGGAATTTCTACGTATACCTAACGACCATTTTAAATCTCGTATTGATGCTGGAGACGACAATGTCTTAAGCAACTTTCAAACAAAACTTTCTGGCGAAAATATGCTTCAAGAAGTAAAATCAATATGGTCAGACAGCATGAAAAAAGATGAAGAATCAATTAACGAAAATGGGTCCGGAAAATTGAAAGTAACCGCCAAGCTTTCACTAAGGACAAATCTTATTTGCTTAATAAGGACACAAAGAAATGGTATGTGGAAATTGTACAAAATGACACTTCTAACATTACTAATGAAAATACTAACCAGCTTTATAACATACTAAAACGACCGGAACAAAATAAAAATGTAAATCATGCCAACAATGAAACTAATGCAACTAACAGAAACACCAACATAAATTTCAACAGTAACTACGACTACAACAACAAACATTCACAAACGCAGTTTTACCAAACCAGGAACGTCGCCCAAAATAATAACCAATCCGATTCAAAAACCTGGAATACTTGGAGAAAAGCAGCGTAAAGGAAACAACAGTACCATCTAAGATCATCAACTTACCTTCATACCCTGTTACGAAAAACCAAATAAGCCTTTTAAATTATGGACCAAAATATACGCCTGTAACGAAGGGTAATTATTTCACAATAAAGGCAGATCTAGAAAACTTCACAAGAAAATTGAAAATTAGAGAAAGATTTTTGAAGGAAACTTATTTAGACGAATCTTTACTTCGAAACTAATCTACAAAAGATATCCAATGTAATGACTGCGAATTGAACGACATTGTTAGAACTATTGAAAACATTGAACCAGACATAATTTCAACGAGGGAAAATCTAACACCTAATGAACGTTCAGCTTTAAACGAATTAAAAAATAATATAAATATTATTATTAAATCTGCTGATAAAGGAGGCTCTATAGTTATTATGAACACAAACTATTACCATGACAAACTTGTATTACAAGACTATTTAACAACCGATATTTATAAACAATGTGACATTAACAATGATGCTATTGTCACAAATATTTTAGATAATCAGATTTCGAAATATAAATCTTGTCTTACTAATAAAGAATACGATTATTTTAATTTTTAATTTTTTTTTAAATTCAAGTAAACTAAAAATTACAACAATAACTCACTTTAAAAAATAAACCAAGAAATAAAAAATATAAGAAAAATTAATACATGGACATATACAAAGAATAAGCAATGGTCCCCGCAAGGCACAAAAGTGATATCGCCAAGGTACATTGCATATATATATAATTTATAAATAAGAAAATAGGATTATAGGTACTGCATAGAAAGTAGGATAATAGATACTATGGGTTAGTGTGTAATTTATATTAAAGGCTTTTCAAATCTTTCTGTATCTAGGATATATTTAACAACCTTAGATATTATAATATGTTATTAACAGGAAGGTTGTCAAAAAGTACAAAACGTTCAGTAGGAAAATTAGAGCAATGAAATAGGAAATGTTTAGTTGTTTCGAAAGAGTTAGTACCACAACAACAAATTGGAGTTTTGGTATTTTGAAAATTGTGACGAAATTTATGTTCTCTAAGATGACTAAGAGTTAACAACTTAAGACCAGTAGGATGATGAAATTGATAAACTGGTGCTACAGATGGTCTTACAAATTTAAGTCAAGTTTTTTTGAAAGATGTAAGTGAAAGAGAATTTAATTAGTAACACAGAATGGGAAAAAGAGGCTTGGAAACGATTTGTTCTGGCAGTTATTGGACTTAAAGATCTGAAATATGGAATGATGTGAGAGTCATTTGTTGGTTCAGGTAGAAAATGTTTTAGATATATTGGAGTTTGATTATTTATGATTTTAAGTAAAAACATAATCTTCTATACCATCGTCTATCTTTTAAATTGTCAAAACCAAGCTCTTGGTAAAGTTTTTCACGATTAATTTGTTCCAAAAATGGCCACTGTAATTGCTAGGGAAGCATTATATTGAATAGATACAATTTTGTTGCAAAACGACTCGTCTAACGGGTTGTCATAAATTATATCTCCGTAATCTAGATGTGGTCTAATGAAAGATTGTATATATTAATCAAAGTAGATCTGGGTAACAAGTGAAAAGGACGTCGAATTAAGCCAATACCTTTGTTCGCTTTTGAGATCTTTTCCTTTAAGTGATGATCAAAGGTGAGTTTATTATCTAATACCATACCTAAAAGCTTTTGCGTTTCGTGAGTGGAAACAAAATTATTATTAAACATTAAAGCTGCAGGTTTAGTATTATTTTTTTTAGTGGAGAATAATACTTACGTAACTTGTCTGGATTAAATGACATTTTCCATTAAAAGGTCCAATCAGATATTAATTTGTAATTGGTATTTAAAATATTAGACAAGAGAACCTTATCCACCATCACTTGAAAAAGAGAGGTATCATCAGCAAATATTTTAACATTAGACTGGATTCCGTCAGGAAGATCATTAATGTAGACAATCTAAATGTAGATGAGCCAGTCGTATATTTGACTGACAGCCTCAACCTCGTTCCCAGGGTCTTTTTTCGTTTTGATGTTTCTAAAAAGGAAAAAAGACCCTGGGAACGAGGTTGTGACAGCCTAACAAATATGTTTAATAACTCTGTTCCTAACGAAACTGTCTTTTGTAAAGACAAGGGTGACAAGTGATATTAGAAATGTGTTAAATGAAAAAGCTAAAATATATGACAATATGTTAAAAGTGGCCGTAAAGAGGAAGATCTGAGTCTCCTCAAAGATTTTACCAAATACAGTTATAACTTCAACATATCCAAGGACCTAACTGGACTAGGGAACAAATTAAATAATCCACTTCTAGGTTCAAAAGCATATTAGTTTTTACTCCACAATATCCTAAATAAGAAAAAATTTCCCCTAGTCCCATCTATTTTCATTCCACATTTTCCGGAGGTTTTGCAAGGGAAATTGTGCCTAGTAACGCGTTCACGGGTCTGCTTTTTAACGGACATGCAGACACGGGCGGATTTTGGATGTTGTAGCGCTGCACGGATATATTATGGCTTTGGATGCATCAAAGGGGATTCACCAAGTGTGAATTCGGGCTTAGCGCTATTTGACCAAGATTTTAGAGTAAAACTGAAGACGAAGTTTAACACCATTAAATTCTTACCAGCTTGGTAGCTGTAACAAATAATTAAAAACCGCCGACGATCAACTTAACAGTATATCAAGTTTGTTTAAAAGCCGTTAGACTTCCCGTTTTTATTTATTTAGTAGCTTAGACCAGTTAGTTCCATTGAAATCATGAAGTCATTTTGGTTAGCTAGCTCAAAAATTCAAGATATTAGCTGACAGCTGCCGTTTTACATGTAGCTACCCTGTGGGGGTCGAGTTGAGATTTTATCTAAAAAATACTAGCTACTGAACTTGAAGTGAAGTTAATTTTTATCAGTGTAGTAGGAAAGTGTAGCTACCTATCATCACAGTCGAATTCCTGTGAAAACGGAGTGATTTTTCATCAAAGATAGCCTCACTTTGACGAGGTTTGCTAGCTACCCTTTGTCACTTTCGAAACGCATTTATTTAGCTATGTTGTCCTTTTCTTTAATACCACAGACTATTATTGTAGCGAGAGAAACATGTGAGCTAGCTCTCTGGATAGTTCTATGAAATTTGGAGCTAGCTAACCTACTGAAAGATAGCGTTTTAGAAGCGTTAGCTACCCTCTATCGTCATTTGTTTTACCCCTGGTGAACTATCTATACCCTTTTAAAATACGACGAGACGCTTTGTAACACGTAGTAGAATGTTCTCCCTAGTTCCCTGGTTAATTTGGAATAATTTAGAGCTAGTTAAGTACCTCAAACAGCGTTTTTGAAGTAAAAGCTAGCTAAACTCTGTTACTATGTATCTCGATTTATTTAGCTATGTTTATCCCCCGTAAGTGTAGTGAAAGCAATTCTTATAGTGAGTAGAAGGTCCCTACCAGCTTCCTGGAAAGGTTCAAATCATTTGGAGCTAGCTAAGTATCTCTAAGATAGTGTTTTTGAAGTGCGTAGCTAGCTACTTTTATTTTTTTTAAATTGTTGTTCTAAATTATGACTTTTTACCACTGTACCTTTTTAGTAGAGTTACTCTGGCAGTTAGTACTTATAGAGCAGTTGTTGAAAAAAGTTGTTCGATAGCTTTAAAATTATTTTTGAGAGTTGTAAAGCGACGAAACTCTGAAAATTAATCAAGAAATGTTGACATTTTAGCTGAAACACCCTTTTTGCTTAAACTTTTGACGTTTTTTGCCATAACTGTGTCCAAAGCATATTTTTTCATCTTTCACTTTTAGTATCAATGTGTATCTGCAATTTCTAACCATTTGGAGCTACTTTGCTACTCAAAAAGTGGAATAGCGTACAATTTATTGACGTTTCAGCTGTAATTTGGTTATCACATAAACTTTTGTGATTTTGAGCTACGACTGCGTTCAAAATTATTTTTTCTTTTCCTGAGAGTTTGTAACTATGTGTACGTGTCTTTTAAAAATATTTAGAGCTAGTCGACAAGTGATTTAGTACTGACTTTTAGGGAAAAGCAACTTTCGTAGCTAGCACCCCAGTTTTTGATGTTTTTTTAAAATTTTGGCTTAAATACTGACTTTTTCGCACTGTGATTTTCTTTTATAACTACAGTAGCTAGCACGTACCATGGTAGAGTTGTAGAAAAGTTTGTTCGGAAACTAAAAAATTATTTTTGGTACTGAAATTGCACCCCAAAACGTTGTTTTGTTGCTTATGTACTTGTTTCTATGTTGACACTTGTTATATGTACTTGTCCTTGCCCTTGTGAAAATTGACATGACAACCCGGCGGCTACAACGAGATTCTGGCAGAAGTGATACCCCCACATTTGTGTGAATATTTCGAGTACTTCCTAATGTGCTCTGGGGGCCGGAAATGCCTTGCATGTACGGCTTACCTATTATTACTTTATGTTATTATTATTTGTAACAAGCGGCCTTTTCCAAGTAAATGCTATAAATGCAGAGTATGAAATGATTTTGAGAATTCTCAGATACAAGACATAGTTTAAGCTTTTCACGAGTTACCTAGCAACGAGGAGGGTGAAATTTAGGAACAGATCTCAGGGGAATACGTCATTACGTTACTACCCCACCCCCACTACCCCCACCTCCCTCCCTCTGAATACGTTAAGATTAGCCGGGAACCCTTACGCACGGATGGATTTGAGTAATTTCCACCGTTATTAATGATGTGAGTTGGAACTTGGTGAATTGCAGCGGATTTTTAGATAATTTTTATGTGTATATACTGTACCGCAACAACACAATGAGGCTAAATGTGGGTCAGAAAACGGTTGCTTTTTGTGACGTATGCAAAACGGTGTGCTTATCCTTTGGTCCTAATTCTCAATCCTACTTTTCTGAAAGCATACAAAGAACTATTGGCTGCATGTATATAGATATCATATTTGCACATTGATGTATTTTCTCGTTGTTTATTATATAATTCTTGTTACAACCTCGTTCCTTTTGCACTGTTTTCCATTCATATGATAGCGAGGCGATCGGGCCTAACCAACATGTAAAAAAAGAAGAACCTTGAATTAAATCACCGAAGAAAAGTGTCTTAATTTCTGTAGAACGAAGACCAACGTGCTTCATTGTCATAACCAAATCGATGAATAAATAATCGATGATAACTTAATATGCATTTTATACAACAGAAGCGCTAAATTCTTCCATATTTGAATGTAATTTCAATAAGTGAAACCCCGGATAAATGGGACGTTTGTTAAGTGGTCCTTTGGAAACATTCGGATATGTGGAATATTCACTAGCTAACTATTTTCTGTGACACTTGGTGGAGGTTTAAAAAAAAAATAGGCCAATATCACTTCATGTTCACACTACCTTTAAGGAATTAAGGTCTGAAGTTCACTTGTTAAGTTTACATTACAATATTATATTCAAAAGCGTAGTAGAAACTCTATTATTTTACAGGTTTTGAAGCAAAGCTCACATTTTGAACATTCATAATAATTCATTTCATTCATATTGTCCTTTGCAGTTTTCTTTGTGGCAAACTCCGTCGCGATGTCGTATATCTTCTGTCTGTGTTTGTAGTTAGTTCACACAAAGCTAATAGCTGTTCAAGTGCGCATCGCGTCTTGTTTGTTTTGTAACAACCTATCATAATTAAGGTGCGAACTACTTAAGTTTGCATCAAAATTCTTCTTTGTACAAAAACCAATGACAAAGGTGGTTCACATTTATATGAACTTCCACATCCTTTCAGATCCAGCTCCTCCTGAATGGGTTAGCTGTGCATTCGGGGTGGTCTACGCTTTTGAACCTCTCCCTAAGTTTACCAGAATGACAACAGGTGTTTTTATGTAACAGGCGCAATCGCACATGGCAGATATCACTATGACCGCTCTCCTGGTTGCTTTGATGAGAGTGTGGGGTACACTAACCAATCAAGCAGCTCAAGCAATTGGCTTTATACCTCCAGTCTCAGGCCCTTTTGGTACTAATAGCCTGTTTTCTAGATGGTGGCAATAGGCCTACGCGAACTAAAAGGTGGAGTTAGCAACTGTGAATAAAAAGAGGCATTAAAAGGGTGGAGTTACCCTACGAGTGGTGTTACCCGATAATATATAAAAGCCAAAGTTTGGGAAGTACGCAAAGGTTGTTCGCACACGTGGTCTTCATGGTACTGATGTACTCCCAGAATATTCCTTTCCTGCACAACATCCTATGTTTTTAGTTGTTTTACCCTCGAATCCTGACTGATAATCACAAAATAAATCAAATATAAGAAAACTAATAATGATTTAAACCTTAATGCGTTTATAACGGAACTAGTAACAGGTAAAAGGCAATGTTTTTAACATAGTTTCCACGTTCCTCTTAGGAAGGTAAATTGAGAGTACTAGATGGACACTGCACCTTCGCTATATGCTATTCTAAAAGACTACATTTGTAATAATTCCATTGATCTGATAATTGAATCAAAGAAGGAAAGTATAAGAGAGGTAGCAAGAAGTCGTAGATATGTTAAGGAAGAGGTGGTTGTTCGAGAAGGAAATGATTTTTCTACCAAACCAGTGTAAATAGTCTTTAACAGCAACATAGACACACAAGTGAAGGAAGACGTAAAAGTTGGTCTGCAGTAGATTTCCTTTACAGAGCTAAAAAGATTATTGAAGATGATGATGGTAAGTTGATATTTCCGTTTATGCACGGTCTTGTTATCTTCATAGTTCAGAACTTGAGATAAAGCTTTTCATCCTTTGTTTTAGATACTGAAATCACAATAATTATCCTGTGATTTTTTATATTATAGCTATTGATGTAATGGACCCTCCGAAACCAACGAATAAAATTTGCATTGCTATAGATGTCGTGGAGAGAATTATGAAAGATCAGAACTTTGGAATGAACCAATGAAATGTATACAAAAAAGAGAGTTTTCCATACGCATATTGTTCTTGTTTAAAAGACTTCATGTTGACCGTCCTCTGAAATATTGAAGCTGTAAGTGCAATAGTTCCGTACTTCACTCGCATTCGTTTTGTCGGAACCAGCGTGTCATTTAAAAAATCCCTTCGATGTTGACTAAACCTGATAGAAGTGCTTCCAGGATACCTGTTTCTCAATAACTAGAGGACAAATCTCAGATCTCAAAACCGGAGTAGTTTTCTTAAAACTCCGTCCATCCAGAAACTTTTCTGTATACTAGTGTGTACTAGTCTTGTTTCTATAATTCCACATATAATTAGTTCCAGTTAGGCTACTTAAGGATTTTCCCATGAAATGACGTTGTATATTCGTCATGGTAGGGTCGATTTTGGATGCTCTATAAGTCTAGAAAACAGTTTTAAAGTTACAAAACACTAGAGCACCTCCTTATTTCCGACCCTGGCGGATGTATATAAAAATTAGGAGGATAAATTTACAAACGTTATAGAGTGAGGGCAGTAAATATGTTGCACACAAATATGATAGCGAGAATTTAAATTCTTCCAGTTTACCTCATTTCTCATTTGTTTTTAATTTGATAACATATACAACAAGAACTCCTCTTAAAAAAGTAACTCAAAATAAAAATAAATAAGAAAGACAAGGATGAAATCAGAATAGACAGCAAAACATACACGATACAACAGGAAAGCACTGGTCCCTGCAAGGCACAAGGCAATATCACCAGGAACCATTAAGATGGATAACTGATTAAATAAAGTTTCAGTACTGTTAACAATATAAATACTTTTCCCGTACAACAGCAATTTAATTGAAAGAGTATTCAGAAATCTCTAGAGGTATAAGTCAAAGGAGGTTGTGTGAATGTTTATACGCTATTTTATAACTTCACATTTTCTAGATATATAATCCAATGTTTTCTGACATTTATTTTTATGATGACGGGAAAAGAAAACTTGGTTGATATGGTATCCCTTGTCTACAACGATTTAACCTCATTCTATAAGAACGAGGAAGACGAAATTGCATATTCAAGCGGTTTAATCCAAACTGGAATAAAACACAGGTTTGTTATCTGTTGACGTGGATAGTTCGTTAGAACAATCTTTGTTGGAAGTAAAGGAGAACTGAGGAAACCTGAATTACGAAGAGAAAAAGAACATGTATTTCACGCCAAGACAAACAAGTGGTTTCATTTACTATAAATATCACCTTCCTGTAACATTGATATCTAACATCTCGTCATTAAGTGAATGCCTCGTTGCTGAACTCCAAGTAGACACTAAAATATGTTTTATTACATCCTTTTACCGATCCCCAAACCAATCAATTAAAACATTTAACAAATTTATAAAGGGTCTTGAAATAACAAGCAATAATATCAATAATAATAATCCTTATGCTTCTGTCTTTATTGGAGACTTCTATGCTAGAAATACAAATTGGTGGGATGGTGATATTAATAATTAAGAAAGAGTAGATTTAGAGAAAATAACAAGTAACTGTGGTTTGTACCAGTTAATGAATGAACCAACCCATTTTACAAAATTCTACTTCTTGTACAGACATTATCTTTACTTCTCAACCAAATTTTACTTTAGATAGCGGCTTACACTCGTCTCTTTTGAGAGGTGTCATCATCAAATTATTCATGCTAAAATTAATTTTAAAATTATTTACCCTGATCCTTATGAACATTTGGTTTGCGATTTTTCTAGAGCTGATATGAATGGTATTAAACGAAGTTTATATAATATTGACTGGGACAGATTATTTTTGACTGACAGCCTAACAAACATGTTTAATAACTTTATTCCTAACAAAACTGTCATTTGTAAAGACAAGGGTGCGTCATGGGTGACACGTGATATTACAAATGTGTTAAATGAAAAAGCTAAAATATATAAACAATATGTTAAAAGTGGCCGTAAAGAGGAAGATCTGAGTCTCCTCAAAGATTTTACCCGATACAGTTATAACTTCAACATGTCCAAGTACCTAACTGGACTAGGGAACAAATTAAATAATCCACTTCTAGGTTCAAAAGCATATTAGCTTTTACTCCACAATATCCTAAATAAGAAAAAAAAATCCCTAGTCCCATCTATTAGTATTAATAATACTTTTGTAACCGATATTTATTTAATGACTTCTTTGATAATCAGTGCACTACCATAAACAGTAACCTTTCCTGAATTTGAACTTAAAACAAATTATACACTTGACCAAATAAATATAAACGAAGATGATATTCTTTCTATTACACGTTTATTAAATTGTATCCGAATGATAAATGTTTGAGATGATGCTCTCCTTCTTCCTATAAAAATAATTTTACAAAATTGCTTTAGTGTAGGTGTATATCCTGATAAATTGAAAAGAGCTAATGTTGTTCCTGTACATTAAAAGAACAGTAAACATTTAATACCAAATTATGGACCAATATCTCTACTTCCTATATGTGGAAAAATATTTGAAAAAAGTCTTTGTAATGCATTACATTCATACTTTGAAAAAAACAACTTATTATTCACTTTCCGATCTGGTTTCCGAACACTGCGTGAAATAGGTGTCTATCAAGGGAAAACCGGAGTCCGTATTTATACAGAATAACGGAATTATCCAGAATAAAACGGATAAAGCAAATAATCGTAATTTTCCGAAGCAGGATAATCCCGGATAAGTGTTTCTAAAATTAGCGG
>JANTOQ010573790.1:0-10756 GCA_027564595.1 Bythotiara depressa
CTGACGTCAGCACTTTTTCAGAATTTTTTTAGTGAAAAATGGGAAAATACATCACGTGACGTCACGTGACGTCATCAACTTGGATTCTTACCAATCTGTGACAATATCTTTTACTACCAAAGTTTAAGTCATTTGAGAACGTCTAACAAAAGTTATGACCATTTACATTTATAGAAATATAATATCGAGATAAATAAAAGCACCCTTCACCTGTCCCCCACAAAACAACATAAACTTTTTTCCTATGCATGTGTTTGACCCCAAACTGCCAGGAAATGTGAAATGTGTAGCTTGGGCTAATTTCTTGTTTTCTACAATTTTATGATTGGGAGGGGGGATGTTACCCCCAGCCAAAATAGGGTTAATACCTAACTTGAATAGAAAAGAAACAACAAAACTAACAATCATTTTCTTCGTTTGGGCGACATTTATTTAGGGATTCCGTCCCAATAAAAAAATCGTTCCTACTGGCCTGCATTATACTTCTTAATGCTATAATAGCTCGTCTATCTTCTAACAAAAATGAATATGACCTTTCTTAACCGTATTAAGCCTGGCCTTTTTAGGGTTGCTCAAAGCTTGGAGGGAGGGGGTCATTTTTGCCCGCGGTGCAAATGTTTTTATATCTTTTGATCTGTATGGAATTGGGCTTTGGAGTTTTTACCAGAGTCACTATGGACTATGGTCGTGACAATTAGGTCCGAATATTTCACCCATGATGTCATAACAGGTGCTACTGACGTCAGCAATTTACATGGAGTTTTATTGGTACTTTTAAAGTGCATTGATTTTCCTTCTTTAAAGGAAATATTTTCTAAATATATAATCAGCTATGCTTAAACCATAATTATATATGTTATAATCAGTCCCTCTATTGTAAAAAATACAAAATAAAGGCTTAGCGAGAATTGGTTTCTGATCACGTTTTTAGCAAAAAAGGTGGAATTAAAAAAAACATTTGCGCCGTTTTGCTTGTTATAGAGACTTAAGAAAAGGAACGAAATGTAAAGTTAATAACTTAATGCGATCAATAGTTATTCCCGCGGGAAATTTCCCCTAACCTCCTGGTTTTTTAACAGTTTGTTCTTCTGCTAAATAAATTTTTTTTTATCACGGCAGACTTGAATTATAGCTATTATAAGTTTCGATTTTTAAATAGCTCAAAATATATTTCTGCTTGTTTACCTTTACAAACGACAACGAAGCCCACTTCACGATTCCACAGTATACCGTGTTTTCAAATGTAAACAAAAAGGCGAGGGAACTTTACCCACACGCCAACTACTGTACTGAGATAGCGAATTCATTTTCGTATTTTGTTGTTATATAAAACATTCCGAAAGGCTGCACTAATCATTCACTGTATGATCATTTTTGTTTTTAATTTAATGTCTATTGTGTAATTATAGTAACTGTTTCTGGTTTCTTAATTCTACTATTACTTTTAGCGTAGCAACCATTTTTCAGATTTTATTTCTGGTATGCTCCAACCTCGTCCACAGGGCTTCTTTCCCTTTTTTATATCGGAAGGCGGGAAAAAGTGATTTAAACCACTCAGGTCCAACGAAATCTTCAGTCTCTAAAAAATTTCTAAATATCCTAGCATGACTGTTTTTTTACGGTTTATAATCCAAAACACGTGTTTAGCTCCTCGTCTTTGATCAACTTTCTGTAAAATAACAGGCTGCTAAGAAGATTCTGCACAAGAATATTGTCTGAGTCAATTGGTATTTGTTTTGATAAGCGGTTCACTAGATATTGTCATATGACTCGATGTCAAACTAACAAACTTTGGAAAAATTGGTAGCAGCGAGGCAAATAATTTATTTTCTGCTAGAAATCGTGGTTGGATATGCGCGATAAACAACAGATATCTTTGATTTGGGAATTTCCTACTGTGTTTGTGTTGTCCAAAACTGAAATTTGAAGAAGGGTACAATCGAAAACTGACACTTTCTAGTAGACCTTTAGTCAATCGGGACAGGCTTAGAGCATCAGGTGATCTGCTGTCTACAGCTTCCTGTTTAATATAATAAGTACATTGTCAAAATATTTTGAAATGTTTTGCATTGTTATATATATTAGTTATATTGCTAATTGAAATCGTAGAAACTTTATTTCAGTTAAACGATAGCTACTTCACCCATTTTTCCCAATCGTGTTATATGATATCTTATTGTGTTCCATTGCGTCTCGCGCTAAGGGGAGACTCGAATATCGATTTTCCCACTTTTGCGCAATTGTGACGGAAAGGTGCTTTACCCACCATCCCAATCGTCTTAATGTCCCAACTAAAATTTCCTCAAAATTCGATAAATTGCAAGAATCTACATCCAAAATGAGTTTGATATTCTACTAATAAAATATTGTTGTATAATTAAAATTCCCTTGAAATCGATATTTATAACCCACATTCCAAATTTCTCAAGCATGTATCCCCCTTCCCACTACTCGCGATATGAGATGTAACTAAGCTTTTATACTTAGATCAGTGGTATTTATACTGCAGTTTTTATCTGACTTTAGTAATATCTGATTAGATCAGTTCCAGGCAATGTCCTAATAAATTTATTTATGTTAAACATGTAGGACACCACTTTCGTGTAAACAACATCGTGTCAAGACCAAGTACAACGTACATGAGTATAGGGAATTTTCAACCAGGAGTACCACAATTACCAACACAGATACCAACTGCGCCACTATTGATAGAATCTGATGACTATGATAGTGAAATGAAAGATTACATGACCAAGGAATAACACTTGCATTGTAATATCAGTGTCTTGTTAAATAACATTTGTCTTATTTACTGGTATGTAGAAATGATGTGAACTATAATATATTTTAAGCCGCAGATACAACAGCAACTATGTGGAAACTCAAATGAAAATACAGCAAAGAACCAATAAAATATATATAAATCGAATAACAAATGCACGACACAAACTCATCTCTGGATACCTTTCTTCACTTAGTTTGAAGGCGAAGAAAGAGTGATAAGAGTGTGTAGGTGTGGTGAATTATCCATTAATGCATCTTTTTCTGAAAAGGAATGAAGTCATTGGTAATTGTTTTGCTATTTTGCTTTTCCCTAAGGGTTAATTGTTGGAAATATAAAGTAAAATAAGTTTTGGTAAAAGCTGCTAAGTCTCCCTAGTTCCTAATAACAATAAACTTCTGACTTAGTTAGTTCGCCAACTAATGTTACCATTGTTAAGAACAATTATAATTGCTATACGTCTACACATTGATTTAAAGTTTGTCAGACGAAACCTGCAGAAGCAGCAAGCAGAGCTGTTCTAAAGAATAGGAGTTCTTAACTGACAAGAAGTATTGCGGTTTCTTTAGAACACCTATTTTCCCTGGAATAGTGGCTATTTGTCCTAGGAAACGAGGTTGTTTTTCCATTAAGTTTTTATATTAAGGCAGAAGCGATATTTAAAATAGCGCCTTTCGCCAGGTGAGGGAAATCTGGTCTTTAGAACAACTCATTTAGCCAGGAAAGCCAAATTCATCATTATTAGCTTTTAAAAGTTTGGTTTTACTGTGTTATTATTATAATGATCTATTTATAATGAAATGGGAAACAATAGGGAAGGACCGTGTTGTGTACGAGGGTTAAGTTTTATAATAACAACAAATACATTTTATGCTACTTCTTTCAAGTTCATGAGAAGACTACTGAACAGAATAAACTTATTTAGTTTTTCATGCATTATTAACACAATGTCATTTACAGTTATCATTCGAATCCGGTTATTTCGATATAGCTTTGGTTGGTGTTCACGTAAACTAATTAGGTATTCATGGCTCCACTGATTCCAAAATCGGTTAATCAAAGCGTTAATGTGATTTGTTCGGATTTTCAAAATATCGATGCTTGGTTCAGGATGTTGTGATAAATCACTGTGGTTAACATGCTGTAATTGTCGTCCGTATAATAGGTGATTCGGTGTAAGCGGTTCATGGTTCAGTTGTCGATTGTTCAAAATCATTTCAATTTCTGTTAAAACTGTCACAACTTCAGTATTTTCTTTAGACAACATTTAAAAGATTTTCCAAGTCGCTCAAAAAAACCACCCTGCCACGAAGCACTTTCTATATAAATGCTCCAAGAAATGTTTCGGTCAGCGGAGAAGTTTTTAACTTCAGAACTGATATAAAGGCTTTGCCGTTATCGGAGATTATTAATCTTGGGGTACCACGTCGGGATATAAATCGGCGAACCATTTTAATACATGCGGGTGAGGAAGAATCGATGACAAGGTTTAGGTAGATTGCTCTTGATGTGGTGCATTAGCTCAGTTTAGGGAACATTAGCTCAGTGGTAGCGGCGCGGTCTCGCAATTCAAGGGTTCCGAGTGCGAGCTTGCCACTGGGCATTATTTAATGTTCAGAGGACGAGCTCTCTGTTAATCCTTAGGTAAAGTGCAGAGTTGTCTGGTTGAGCGGAGCACTTCACTCGACTCGTAGAGCCAGCGGGAGCTTCCGTAGCACAAATGGGTGCTTTAAATGCCAATTAGGACTTCGCTCGTGGCAAGTCCTGGAAACAATTGACAGGCTATATGCCTTTAAATTACGGAGGCTAGCCACGTAAAATATACTCACTAACTAACTAACTATAAGGGCAATCCATGATTTAAACATATCGTTGTTCTCAAGCTCAACATATTGCGAACATGAACAGGACGAGCATAATCGAGACCAATCGAGTCGAACGCATGGATTGAAACAACTCCTGATTTTGGTAAAGGCGGGGTAGGAAGGTAACAAAAAGGTCTACCATCAAAACGGCGGCATTGTCTACATTCTAAATAAGCTTAATTAATGTTGGAGTACATAATTCAAGGTTTCCCTCACTCCGTTGTGTGCAACAAAGTCATGAGATTGCAAGACAATTAATTTTGTTAGATAAGATTTCGTTGTCAAAAATATTGGAAATTTCGCATCGTAAGGTAAAGTAGATTTCGAAATACGGCCTTTGCATCGTAAAATATTATTATCATCATAAAATAAGTTCAAAATTTTTTCAAATTGAGAGAGTTGTTTCTGATCACCAGCGAAGAATTTGTTTTGTTCATTTATAATTAACAGCTGTCCGGTTTTTATTGATTGGTAAGCGGTTAATTCAGCGGTACGATATGACTTTCCCAAGTCATGGTTGTCGAAATTTGTGAAGGAGAAGATAAAGTTCAAAACGTAGCATGTGACACGAATTAATTTGTTCAAGCTGCTAAATCTGAATAAATCAATGATTGAAGACAAATCAATTTCTGGTTTCCGAATATTCAGGGTAACTGCGAAGGACTAGGTTTCGTTTTCGGATATATCAAAACTTTTACCGGGTACCAAGTTAGGCCATTCGCCTTCTGGTTTTAGTAAAAATGACGGCCCGTGTAACCAAAATGAGTTATTATTCACATGGTTTTCAATCTCGCGAGTCAATGTCTGCTGGGCTTTCTTTCGACGGCAATAATTTCCAATTAAATTCGCGAACTTCGTTTACTTTATTTTTTACAAAAGTTTTATAAGCTTTAGAAACGTTGGATATCCAAGCAAATACTATAGAATAATAGGTCCATAAGAAAATGCTTGGAAATTCGTATGCAGATTGTAGATCGACTCGTAAAATTACTATAAATCGAGATAATAGAACTATGGCTAATAATTCTAAACGTGGCATTGTTGTAGTTTGTTTAATCGGACTGTTTCGAGATTTCGAGTAAACAAGTGCTGTTTTTACGGCACCGGACTTCGTTAAAAATCGTAATAATGCGTATGCGGCATAAGCTCGTTTAGATGGGTCTGAGAACGCATGAAGTTGAATGCTAATAAACGGATCGTGTATATCTGAAATTGAATATTGACGGGCTATCACAAAAAGCGTTCTATTTATTATGTCAGATAAAATTTTTAACCACCATTTTATCAAACTTATGTCGACTTCCTCGTTCCAGTCGACTTTCGAAATGCAGATATCTTGTAGTAATATTTTCAGTGTGGCGACGAACGAGTTTATCAGTCCTAAAGGGTCGGATATGCAGGCAATGAAATGCATAACGTTTCGTTTAGTATGCGGCTTAATAACCGAGTTAAGCATATCAGCAAAATCGAACGAAAATGTATCATTATAATTGTTCCAACACACGCCAAAACCTTAGGTGGATTTTCGTGACTGATACAGTTGGGGCAGACTTCGACCTTTTTTTCCAATTCAGGCGAGATCGACTGAAATTTCCTTCTTTTAACATAGTTTTGCATTTCATGAAAAATTCAAAACCTTCTGAAAATGAACCGGTACTCGAGTTTAGATCGTCGACGTGAAGCTATTCTAAAAATTTGGCAATAAATTTCGGATCATAGTTTTCGTAGTTTTCAGAATGAGAAATTATCGTTCCGCAATAAAAATGATGAGCACGTTGCTCCGAAAAATACTCAACATAATCAATCGTAACTGGATTAGATCGTTGCATTCGAATTGTTCAAAATTAACATGCTCGGGATCAGCAAACCAGATAAATCTAACGAAATCTCGATGGTCCGGGTGAATGGATATTTGTAGAAAGGCATTTTCAATATATCCGACTAAGGCCACTTTGTGCGCACGAAATCTTACCAATACTCCAAAAAGCGATGTCGTAGGCGAGGATCCGGTTATTAAACAGTCGTTTAATGAAGGTGATTTTGATTTCGCGGCACTCGCGTCGTAAACCATTCGGATTTTTGTGGTCGTTTTATCAGACCGAACGACTGGTCTATGCGGTAGGAAATGTTTTCCTTCCGGAGAATTTTCAATCACGTGCTCTATGACACCACTTTGAATTAGTTCGTTTATAATGTTATTATAGGCGTGCAAAAGTTTCTCATTGTTTTCGAACTGTTTTGTTAAAGATTTTAATCGCGACTTGCTCAATTCCCAGTTGTTTTCTAAGTGTTCTATTCTTTCATTAAAGGGCAGCGATACTTGATATCGATCATTCACAAATGTTAAATTTTCTTTCAAATTTTTAATTGAGGAGGCGTGTTGTGTATTGTTCTCTAGACTTTCTGTCGTCCAAAATTTATTGACTGCGTCATTTAGTTCAGTGGTTGGATTTCTAAATTCTAGTTGGATTTCTAAAACATGGGTGTTAACCTTGTGTGTTGATATTTCTGCAGGTGTACGGATGGGGCCGCTGATCACGTAACCTAATTTCGATTCTAAGGCTATGGGCGATTTCGAGTGAGGAACGTTTAGGATTAGGATCGGCCAGTGGTAGTTTTTTCAAATGTGGATACTTTTCGACAGAAAATTAATAAACTGAGAATTCAGCGGTTTACAAATGTTTGAAACAAAGACAGACGCGTATATATTCAAATTTCCTGTTGCTTTTACACATAATTGTACACGGGATAATTTATTCGCAGAAGTGTGTCCGCCAAAAACTTTAATATCCATTTCGTGTTCACTTTGAGCGGTTAAGTCGAGAGTAGAATAAGCACGTGGAGTGATGTATGACCACTGTGATCCTGAATCTAATAAAATGCGGAATGGCGAAGATTTTTTGTCACATGTAGTAGAAATTGTAGCCATCGCGGTTTGAATTAAAACTGTGGAACTATTCATGTTTAATTGAATGTCATCAGATTGAGAAATATTCGCAGAGGTTTCCCTTCTTGGTTCGCAAATGGATACATTATGTTTTCCACTTCATTTAAAACAACGAAATTTGGCTTCACATTGTCTCACTAAATGTCGTTTTCGTAAACATAGAAAGCAACGACCATCCTTTCGCAATATTAGTTTTCGCTGGGTTACTGCTGGAATTTTCAAACAATTTTGCGACTTTGTGCACTCCACCGCAGAATATACAAACAAGTTTTCGGTCGGGGGTATATGCAGAATTATTCATTAATGAAAATGCAGAATATGGTTGTGGTTCAACATCATTGGCTATCACTGGTGTAAGAAGTCTCTCCCTCACTTGCAGTTCAGGTCCTAGTATTTGTAAGATATCTCTAGCATTCCAAGGGTGTTTTTCAAATTTCCTGCTAATATTTAGCTCAACCTCATTGGGAATTTTTGTCAGTATAACGGGTATGGGCAACGGTCCGTAATCTTTCGTTTTTAATCCTAAAGCATCCAGACTCCTAACTTTCCCTTTTAATTGATCGTTTAATTTTCGCAAATCTTTTACATCAGATATACCCCTAACAGCCTCCAAAGTTAACAAACTATTCATATGCCCAGACACTATAACTTCAGATTTGTCAACCTAAAAAAAATGAAACCTGGAGATATTGGTTTTTGAATTGGAAAAAACAGGGAGATTTTGTCAAAAACAGGGAGATGTAAAAAATGTAAAAAATCTAAATCTAAAAGTCCTATAATGAAAAACGAATGAGTCTGTAATGTCTTAAACAAATATACAGTCAATAAAAAGGATCTAGAGGGTGTGCAAACATGTATGATTGCAATTTAATATGTGTGTTGCAGAATAATTCTTGAATCGAGATCCTCGCGCGTAGAGAATGAGGAGAAAAAAAGAGAGTGGTTACGCGAGATGAGAATGAGGTGCAGAATACTTTCTCTCCCCGAGGCTTCCGAGTATCTTGTAGGCGACTCATCGTTGACTACTACTAGCTCAGCTCTAGCAATGGCTTACAGTAGTTATTTGCCATTTTATGTTGTTGTATTGTCGCCGAATGCCATATGACGGGAATTAAAATCTCCACATATAATATGGTCGCGTGTAGCGTCAGTGATTTCGGAAAGAGGTCTTGGTGTATGTTGCCATCGGGGCAGTATACATACAGAGGTAACAGTTATGGGATCCGTTGGTGATGTTTGGTGACAGAGACCATTTCTGCTTTGAGAAGTGTCGAGGCTTTTACCCTTGGTACCAATGTGTGGTGGTTTAACGAGTTTTTGATAAGTAGGGCTACCCCACCTTTATGTGTGGTGGGGAGTTCATTTCTCATCAAGGTGTACGTAGAAAAGTGCGGACTCTTCATAGACTGTTTTAAAAAAGTTTTATTCAGTGAAACTATGTCAGGATCATTTTCATTTAGGTAGTTTTGGAGCTCTGTGGCCTTGGTTCGAAGGCCAGATATGTTTAGGTGAGTGATAATCAAGCTGTTCATGGTGAAGATGAGGTAACAGCTTCGTAGGACGTACTGGCTTCAATGCTCGATGTTAGGATTTTTAGTACATTTGTGAGCCAGCTTTTGACTATACCTCTTGCTTCACCGTTGATACATGGCTCCTTAAATAACGCCTTTGTCAGCGTAAATGCGGTTCCTCTTGTGAAAATATGTTTCTCGTCCCCTTGCCCGGAGAGCAGGGCAGTATTTGTAGGAAGTACTATGGCTTTCGTTGCAATTTGAGCATCGTAGTTCCCGGGTTTTGCATTCCCCAATTACACAATTGGGGCCACTATAGCTATTATGTTTCGGGTTTTTACAGTTTTGCGGTTATGGCCCAACCCTTGGCATTTGGTGCACCTAGCAACGTATTTGTCGATGAATAATGACGGTTTTTGCAGCGTGCCATCTACATCGACGTAATGTGAGGTCACCATATTTGAATCCAGTGCCTTACAAAGCTTAAACTTGATTAAGGTCGATGTTGAAGACGCCTTGTCCGGTCTGTGGACCGCTTCAGCGGCTACCCCAGCATCTGTTAGTGATTGTCTGATTGAGTCTACTGAGACTTTTGCGGGGTCTTACAAAAGAAGAACCATGGGCGTTGGTCCTTAGACTCCGCTAGGTGTGTGTAAGTTTATTCCCCTGAGGCTCCACCTTGGGAATTCTTGAGGAGGCGGTTCGTATCGGCGAAGTCCATCGGATGTATGAGGAGTCCGCCTCGTGGGAGGATTCGTAGTGTACTAATGTTAAGTTGGGGATGTCCCCTTCTAACATGTTTTGAATACGACGAACGTCTTTGGTTGGAACGTTAACGCTAGCGTTATGCACCGCTTCTGGAGCGCGAGATTTGCCAGGACTTGAGTCAGGCCCAGATTTGAGTTTGGTGGGGTCAATTCCCCTAGGGGTGATTGATTTTGGAGAAACTGTCTTCTTATTTAGTTCCTCCAGGTTTAACGATCTGGGTTGAGTGGGCGAGACTGTGGGGCATACAGGTGTCTTGTTGGTTTTGGCCGCTATCAAGAGGTAGTACAGTTCTCTCTCAGTTTTCTCATTCGGTGTGCCATCCCGATATGCCGACTGAGGAAGTGAGTAACGATTTCGGGGAAATAATTCTTGCTCTGAGTCACTCATATCAGATAAAGGTTCACCGGATCTCTGCTAATGATTGGAGTGGAGCAGAGGTCTTTTGTGCTATCCTCCCTGGCGATAGAGACATAACTAATTTGTTGATTATATTTGGGTTGACTACCAAAACTATTTACTATACAATGTGTATGGCACATGTACACTTCTTGTGTCAAGATGCCAATCGGAGCGACCCAACCGATTTTAATATTTGTAGTTGATTACTGTTGTATAAATTTACCGACGTGAAGCTGAATGGCCGAAAATCTTATTGTGTGTGAGCAACTCACTTTCAACAAATAATTCACAGGGCTCACTGTCTGAAATAACTATGATTTTGTCTGGATCGACTGTGTGTCAACCAGGAGCTCATTGGGCTCACTGACTGAGTGCTATAATTTTATGACTGTTGTTTAACTAGGAGCAAAGCTCACACTAGCCAAACTAACTAGCTAGGTCAACGAGATCTAGCTAGTATTGTAATTTTGATGTCTAGGACATT
>JANTOQ010574012.1:0-10755 GCA_027564595.1 Bythotiara depressa
ATGACATTTAGAAACATCTTATAATGTAAAATATTAAAAATATGCTCGCATTTTATTTTTATACTCGTATAAATTTTTTTTAAATACGAGCATTTTTATATTCGCATAAAATGAAATAAATATGAGTGTATTTGTAACAAATACGATCATATTTTTAATTTATACGCTCATTTAATATGATACGATTATTGTTTAAGAACAATATACATTAAGTTTTTCTTTTGTGTGAAAAATATGCATATAAGGTCGGTTTTAGCATAGAGCGTCACATATTAACGAAAAACCATGTCTGCTTTAGTTTTGTATTGGATAAATATATATATTTCTTAATTTTATTTTAAATAATTGAATGTTGTGCAACAAAAATATGCAGAGTTTGCAAAAAAAGAATAATAGTAATAATGAATGTAGCCAACAAATTTACTAAAAAACTGTAATTTTTAACACTCTATATTAAAATATTGTTCTCATTGATTGACAATCAATTTTGACATTGTCAGACAGACATCCCCCCTCACCCCTTTCTGGCTCCCTCCTTTCTAGAAGAAAAAATTCATCTCCACCTTTCAGAGAAGTTGAAAGCTTTGATCCCTCCCCCCTCCGTTATGAAGGTCATGTACCTAATTTGGTTAAATGTCCATTTATAGTCTGGAAGATAATGAGGGGGGAGGACAATGTGCCCTTTATGAGGTCATGTACCCCTTTATGAGGTCATGTACCAAATTTGGTTAAATGGCCATTTATAGTCTGGAAGATAATGAGGGGGAGGGGGGCAGTATCTGGAGCCCCAAAAGCCCAGGCCTAATAGGGGTAATACATTTTATGGCTTCTGTCTGTGACAGTATATTGACATGTACATGGACATGATTCAAACCATCAAGAACTCACATGTTATGTAGTTATGACATTCTGTTGTGCATGTTTTTTGTCTAGTTGGATTACTGCAGATAGTGTTTATCCAGTTCCAAGAATATCTACTGAAAGGATCGTTAAAGAGTATTCTGTTTCCAGTGACATTCTATCCCACTGAAAATAAAAATGAGGTACAACGTCGCGCTATGAGTTTGTTGGATAATCTTGGTAAAGGACCAGTTGATGATCACGGTAACTCATATTTACGTTACCATCATTCTATGTTTGTGTGGTGGAGTACAATTCTAACTCATCTCATGAGCATGACAAAGAAGAAAACTATTGATGTGGAAGATGTGTTATTACAAAAATCATTGTTTATCAAAATTAATGAAAAACACAGGTATTTTAATATGTTCTTTCTAATATGCTTGTTTACAAATTTATCTTAGTGTAAAAATTGTGAGACTGGGTGCAACAAATTGATGTATGTATGTATGTACTTATATACACCAATCTGTATATTTTCAAAAACGACGTACTGGCCTCATTTTAGTATGAAATTAGTATGAAATACATAATTGATGTGTATGTGCTGTAGTCTCGGAACTTGGAAATGCGACGTATGTCACTCACGCTTCCTTTGTGTATGTATAATATGTCTATATTGTATTTTAAAAGTTAAAACTTCTCTCAGACACACTGTTGCCCCACCCGGTGGTAACATCCATCTTATTTAAACTTTTTAAATTTCATATAGTGTTGTTTTACCAAACAAAATTAAGCATGTTAGTCTTTAAGGGTTCTTCTCTGCATTGCTTCAGAAGTAAAACATTGCCAGTTGGCATAGAATCTGTAAAGAGAAAGGTCAGGAAAAAACGTAAATATGCCTAAACAACTTTTTCTCTTTTTTCTTATTTGAATCCAAAAGAGTGGAAATAATGTCGTTCTTCTAATGAAATAGGTCTTGTTATTACAGCAAGTCATGCTACCAGCGATGTAGATAAAGATGTGAAAGAGTGTATAAATAAACTTGTGGATGGTGTTGTTAATACAACTTATTGATAGAATAAGTTATTTTCTGTGATATAAAATTGACTGCTTCCTGAAATGCAGTTTATGGCCATTTTAGGCAATCTAGAACAAAATATTTTCTTCCTTTCCCAACCATGGTTGCAGACATTTATTTAGGAATTTCCCAATTATTAAAAAACAGATTTTTCTTTCTGGCTAATGCCCTGATTACACAAGAAAGATTCTATTTATTTATTCAGTTTTTAAATAATTTTTATTGTTTATATATAATTATATATTTTTATATACAGTCGTTAACATGCTATTCTAAGAAAAAATTAAATTTTAAAAGAAAATTGATTCTTTTTAAGCTGTTTTCCAATAAATAAATCAACAGATATAAAAAATATTTGTTCTTTTTCTACTGGTTTTATAATTTACAAAGAGTCTCTGTTTAGTAAAACAACGCTAAATACAAAGCCAAGTCAAGTCCCACTGCTGTTACTAGAAATTCTTTTAGAGATTTATTCTAATTATGAATGTTAATTTTCTTAGACAGGTTCTTATTTATTAATTAATCATTTATAACTTTTGTTTACAAAAAAGGAAAAGTTATTTTAAATAGTATTACTCCGGCATGCCTAGTCTAATTCAGACTTACGACTTATGACAATGGGTGCCGAAAAATAACTACTCCACTTCAATACCAGTTTTATTATTTCATTACTCCACAATTCTAAATGTAGGACATGACCCATGGTAAATGTAATGTATAGTTGTGAAAAATGTTTATACAGTTAAGTATTTTTTAATGTATTTTGAATTATTATTTTGTGTACATAATACGTACGCTAATCCATTAAAACTTGTATGCATACATACTAACCCCTAAATATTTTTATTGCACCCTGTGAGATATTCATTATTTCTTTACTAACTGTTTAATCAGCATGAAGTTCAAACTGTTTATACAGAATGGCTACTTTCACGTGTCACACATCATCCTGTTTATGTAGTGGCCTGAAATAATAGTTTTACTTTCCTGAATTTCATGCAATGTTCTTTCTGCTGCTGTTTATTGAAAACAGATTTTAATTTCGTGTAAAAGATTATGTTTATATGCTGAAAATCATATGACCAGTCAAACAGCTGTTTCAAAATTACATGTTTTTCATAAAACAAGGTTGGATAAGTAAGATTATAATTAAGAAAGCTTTAACTGTAAACAACTTATAACCAAACAGTTGTCTGTTTAGTTGTTCCTACATGATTGAAATGTTTAACCTTGTCATATGTTTAAGACAACATTTTGTTTATTTATCATGGAAAGCTGTAGATCTTGTGTACAATTGCACCTAATTTGATAATTTGCTTTGTTTCATTATCGTTTCAGACATGACCTTGTAACAATAGCAGAAGCTGTTTTGTCATGCTACACAGCTGTAATCAAAATAAAAACAGATGCTGCTGAATCTAAAGTGCCACACACAAAGTTAATGCAAAAGTATTCTATAGTAAGACAGAAGCTTTTTGATGCCTCAAAAATGCTAAATGAGAAGAGATTAAATTGCCTCTCAGAGAATGGTTGTGTTGACAGTGAAATGCAAGAGGTATATATGGCTTGTTACAACCTTTCATAACATTTGTGCACCACAGAAACATGCAGTCCTTGGAAATACAGTATTCCACTGTTTTTCAATCATGTATATGTATCAGTGAACAATTTGTTAGGTCTCTGTGAACACTTGCTATGATAATACAGATGAATCACTGTAAACTTGTAGCATTGTCACTGTGACTGTTTGTTCATAAGTTATTACAACCACCCTTGTATTTTCATTAGAACGTTTGTCATAGAAAAATAGTGTTTAACAGCTGTGCAATTCCAGCACAGGAAATATTTCCATCAAATGGGCCAAACATGGTTACTCATTACTGGAAAGACAATTTTCTTTCAGACAGTTTCCCAATTACTGTTTGTTTATGTTATCACATGTTGGACAGCAGGTGTTACTTTGGCATTACTAAAGAGACAAAAGCAAAAGCAATGTTGCAATATTATCAGGTAAAGTTTTTTCTTCTAAATAAAATAAAATGAAAAACACACTTGTTTTTTATTAAAATAAATGAACTTGAAATCTTTATTTTATCTGTTGGTCATAATGGTCATTGGTAAAACTTCTTGCCAGACATTAGTTTTTAGCAGACAAGTTTTTATAGCAGACAGTTATTTCCTGTGCTGGTCTCATCCAACCATGTATACATAGAACATGTAGGTATGCATGTCAAGAATGGGAAGAAGACAACCAGGTCTCCTGGTTATTATTGATTAAAATGGAGTCCATATAAAATTAATATTTTATGCCAAACTTATTATAATTTATTGTATGCATACCAACTTTCATATAATCCATAATAAACATTTTTGTAATTCAAAATAATTATATTTACATAAACTTTAGTTCTTTTTCACAGAACTAAAATTGTTTCTAAGATATATATACAATATGTAAGGTATATATCAGAACAATCAAGACCATTTAGGAAAGCTTATCAAGAGTAATCAGTGTCATCGATGAATAAGCAGACAGAAGTTCCAACTCAGTGAGATTGCACTGGGTAAGCTACCTCATGTAGTAAGATTTGTTTCTGTTATTTCTGTATATGCTCAAAGTGTCAATGGAGTTTAAGCTCTTATTATTACTTGTGGTGTTAACTATGTTGTGTGATTTTGTGTTATTCAACAAATACAAATTGTGTAATGTAGTTGTTATGTATTAATAAAGATCAGCTGTACTTGATTATTTTAATTTTCAGCTTATCACTATACTTTGTTGTGAAAAGATGATCGAGTCATACTTCATGCTCTGGGAGATGTATTCCCATGAAAAAATTACAGAAGAAGAGTTAGATTTCCTGGCACTAGAGAATAAAGTGTTACAATTGTATGCAGAGAAATATTGTGAGCTTGATTCAAAGGTAAGTAAGTCACTAGGTACTGATGATGTATCTGATGGGAATACGTACTGATGATGTATGTGATGGGAATGTGAGTGAATATGATGAAGGGTTGAATATAGAAAATGAAAATGACATGCGTATGGTGAATATATGAAAAAGAGATTGAAGAAATTACTGCTCATCAGACAACTCATTTTAAGCTGGTGTCTCTGGTATTTTGTTCATATAACTTTATGCAAGTTAAAAGTATAGTATGGTTGGTGCCTGCTGAATTAACTTCTTAAGAATTATTTTAGTTGTATTTATCTCTGATAGGAAAGGTTTTCTAATGGGCTAACTTGCTTGGTGCCATTTTCATTATTTTCTGTAATGGAAATAATTATCAGGACATATTCTAGCATGGAAGGGCATCAGTGCTATTTGCCTGAAGGAGGGCACATTTGACCTGAAACTTATTTAAAACGGCACATTTTCTATTCAGACGCCCCTAATTATAACTTCTTAACTTAACTAGGGTCTATGCATGCATTTATCGCACCAAAATAGGTTCTACAATATGCCTTTTATAAAGCATTGGGAGTTTATTCTTTCATTACAAGGTTTTTGCTTTCAGGCCACAAACATCACTCTTTCATTACATATAGGGGATAAACAAGAACCACTGTTACAGATCCACTTTGATTTTTATGTCATAAGCAGATTGTGTACTGTAGTTTCTTTGATTTGCCTGTCATGAATCAGTTTGCATATCCTGGCACATATTTGGTTGGGTGCAATAAGCGCATGCAATGCCCATTTTGAAGATGTTAAAGTAGTTTAAATATACTCTCAATAAGGGGTTTGTAATTGAATATGGGCTAATAATTTACACCTACATCTCTAATATGCAGAATATGTAAAATAAAAATTGGTCACATTAGCGCACATGTGAAAATGACTTGAATGTAGATTGGCTACTTCACTACTTCACTTGTCAATCTATAAAAATGTTTTATTTTTCCTTATGAAGTATCTCAGATACACTTCAGTGAGTATTTCATTGCTGTAAACGAAGACTTAAGAACAATTTCCCCGTAATATTTTTTCTATGTTGGCATAATTTGCTTGAAGAAAATTTTACTGAACATACGCTGTCGCATAAAAATACTTGATCATATGTAAGTAACATTTCTGATAGCAAAACTCCACCTGCGTGGAAGCAATTGATGAATATTGGTCTTTCCTACAGGATGAAGGAACATGATATATATTTATCATATCATTGAAATGAACCGGTTCCATTATTGGTCTGACCAATGGCAATATAATTTCTCTTATTGTTACATTTTAGTGAGAGAAAGAATGATGGAGAGAAAAGAAGAGTGATACTGTTGAATACATGAGCCAGCGCATAATTGATGTTTACGATAAACACATAATGTTTTCATTCACAATAGCCTTTGCAGTGGGCTGTTTCAAATTTTTATGTGTCTCAATAAAAATGAACATATTTGAATCTTGGGAAATTTTGCTCTTAAAACTTTCAATAACATAACCTTAGCTGTAATTATTTGATTATTAATGATGGAAGAGTATATGGAGTAAAATTTCAGAAATAATATTGTTTTGTGGATATTGAATATACTAAATACAAAACCAAAAATGAATGGCTTCTACATTATACTGCATTGTGTACTTTAGTTTGTTTTCAAAATATCAATAACCTTTATTGTAGGTACAGCAACATGACTTTGAAATTCAATGCATGTCCGGAATAAATGGCACTGATTTGGATCGTATTGTGAAAAGAACAAATCATATCAAAGCAGGTTATAAACAATTTTCTATATTTTATTATGCTGCTAATTTATTATGAAAAATAGGAGACATTAAAGTTTGAATGGTTCACAGGTTTTACTACTAGTTAAAATGCTGTTCTTTGGTAATGAAATGGGAAAATGTTGAAGTGATGTCCCCCCTCAAGCTGTGTTTTAGCAAAACTTCACAATGTGGATGCACAGGAAGCTATACGTATCATCAAACAAAATGTTGTTGTGAGTATCCTAGTTGATGGTTTGCTGTATTTGTTAAATTTTGTCACTAGTAACATATGTCCATTTCCCACATCTATGGCAAACATCTTGAACCTTCATGTCCTAATTTTGTGATGTGAAGTTCTTCACAATTCATGAAAACTGGGTAATTATTTTTAGTGTTTCTTTTCCATACTAGCAGAAAAATGAAAATGAAAACAGAGATTTTGTGTTGAATAATAAAAGAGTTGTTTAAAATAATTTAGAGTAACTATATGAGCTTGTCCAAAGCTACTTCCATTTTGGGGAAGATTTGTATTAATATTGCCAATCAGAGAACAGATTACAAATGGTAGATACACTGTGTATTGTTGACAGGGGTAAAATCTCCACAACAAAAAAACATTCCCTCCATTTGTACCCTGTCTTATTTTGTTAGAAATCCCCACCAGGGTTCTAACTTAAAAACTATTTATAATATCAGTGCCATATCCAGGGTTTTTTTGGGCACACCGTTTTTAGTCTAATTTGCTTTAGTTTGGGCACATCAAAACACTATATCATCCCTATACCCTACCAAAGTAGCAAAAATAGATGAATCAAGTAAAGAGACATAATTTACACCAGTTAATATATTAGAAAACACTTCGTTTCTCCACTTATTCTTTGGTAAAACAGTGTATATTAAGCAATTATTTGGGCACCCAAACCTATATACTGATGACAAAATCCTTCTATATTTGCCTATGAATATATTTTACCTGTTTTTCTTATACTCCAATAAAGAGACATGAATTGGCCTTGAATTAAAGAGTAAAGTAAACAAGATCACAAGCCCTAAAACATGTAAACATAATATAAAGTAGCTTTTGATATTCTTAAATATTGTAGGAAAAGCCAAAACTAGTAAGAGCTTGTTTAATGTTTCGGCATTATAACCCCCTGCCCACCCATGTGATGATTATTTGTTCCCTCCCCCAATGTAAATTTGTCCCCTCCATTCATTTCAAAACTGAGCTTGTCTTAAGTCAATTCCCCCATAGTTTAGAGGGAGGAAACCATGCAATGTGTTTATGCTATTCTCTAGATACATATATCTGCATAATTTTTTCTTGTAGCATGCAGACAGAAGACAGTCAATGAAGCGAACTGGATGCACTTGTGTTAAATCAATCTGTTATGTTTACTACTTGCTTGGTTTTGCTGACAATGCTATTTAAGGATGATTCTTGAGATTTTGTGTATATAGTTTTGTAAATATGTAATATAGATTCTCTGTCCACAAAATGTTTGAACCTAAACCTGTTATGTAGGTTCATGCTTGATTAATCATATTGTAAGCAATTATTTTTAAAGAATCTCTGTCAATATTATAATTATCCACTACTAATAGTAATTACTGAAGTGTTTGTGATACATCAGATGCCTGAAAACCAGAATGAAAATCATTATAAAATATTATTGTAATGTATATATGTTCTGTTGTCTTGGTTACACATATACATAATAGAAACAGGTAGGCATGTGGTTATCACTAAATTTTAAGGAATAATCCAGGTATGAGGTGAAATAAACACCAAATGCATACCAGAGCATGTGAATATTATTAATATTATACTACATTAGAGTAGAGAGGAATGCTTTTGTATGATATAACATCCACCTCTCCTAATTAATTCTTCAAACATTTTGGAAGAAACATTTATGGTGCTGTTTGTATATATGTTTATTTTTATGTAACATTGTATTATATGTATAATATTTGTTAATTTTAAGTTGGAGAATCTAGTGGGTTTTTTTTTACATAATAATAGATTGATTTGGAGTGCCATTGACAATTACTTATGGTAAATAGAATGAGTTATTTCTGAACATTAAAATTAATTAAGGAAGGAATGCTAATTAACTGTTAATTACACAAGAACCAAATTGTTAGATTAACTGTTAATAAGACACTTCAAACTTGATTTGTGTGTGCAAGAAACATTCTATTTACACTTACTGTTCTTTTTGAACAAATACATTCAGGAAGGCATGCTTTTCTATTGAACTAAATGTTTCTTGCAAGTATTTTTGCATTTTGCTCTCTCTCTCTCGAAGTATTTTTGTTGATGGTACTTATGTATATGTAGTTGTTTGGGCTGCATTTTATTTGATATTTATTTACATTTAATCGACATGCCCATAACATCAAGTAACCATCCAAACTTTAATTTGATCAAAAATTTTAGCTGAAACTATGAATCAACATACGTCTTGACAAGAAGTTTTCAGTTTCATGGTTCATGTCCTACAAGTCAGTTTTCATTTTGTTTAGCAAGTAGCGATATTGCCCACAGATGAAACAGTCAGCCCGTGGCTCAAACATGATAAAAAACAGGATTGCGGTTGTTTGATAATTTGATAAACAATAGTAAAATGAAGACATTTTTGAGCATTCAGAATTTTATATTAATCAGCTAAATAACAAAAGTATTGATTACTGTAGTGTGACCATTAAAATGTTATTAAAACGCATTCTCAAAGTAGTAATTGCTTTCAGAATCCTATATTGCACATTTTTGTCTTATATTATTAATTATTCTCCTATAATTTATATATTGTGTAAAAATGTTTTATTCCAATAGATACATTTATTCTAATACAGTTTGTCAACTGAATTTCTGAACTACTTTAAAACGAATGGCTCATAATATAATATTCAAAAATAATATTCTCTTCATTTTGTTATGTTTCTTTTTGTGATAATTTGGTTAATAATAATTTTAAAGATTATTTTTTCACTTTATGAAGTAAAACTACATGTACGTAGATAATAAAAATTGTAAATATAAATGTATGAAGTTTGGTTATTAGTTGATAACACAAGGTGAAATGCTTGAACTCTTAATTCTTTATTACAAGTCATTCAACAAGATTTCTATACTGCCTTCTTTTAAAGTAATGTAAGGTACTCTCAAGTCTCAAGTATATATACGCTTTATTTCATTTAAGAATATCCAACTACGTTAGTTACCCATTTTAACTATTGACTGTCATCTGTGACCAGAATAACTTGAGAAAATAGAGTAGTGTCTTTTTAAATTGTGAATGAAACAGGTACAAGAAACATACCACAAACATGAAGATGCTTCCTAAAATGGCAAACATTTTTATGTCTTTCATTACTTTACAATAATATGACCTGGTGCCTTTTGAAGATTTTGGCAGCATAAAACCATTTTTAATAGGTTTGTTTTCCTTCAATGTCTCTAATTAAAGAATGGGATTCAATGAATTGGCTTTATGAGGATGTTATATTATTTGTCTTTGAAACCAAGGACATAATGTAGAGGTCTAACTATATAAGTAGGTTTTTCCCATAAAACAATGATTTGTTTTCTCCTGAAACATACAGTATTTAATAAGAGTAATTTGTATATATTTATTGTTCTAATAACTGATACGTTGATGTGTATTATATGGTGATTGAATTATATTCTGTTGACATACTTTACTCATTGATATAAATATTATATGGTCATTGAATTATCTGTGTACAGTATGTTTGTTTTTGTAATACAACCATTTGTAATGTATAATTTTAATGTAGTTGAATCTCAAATAAGATTTGTACCAGTACAGCTTGTTTCATAAATCCGCTCAACATTTAATTTTAAAACTATTCATTTGCCAGGTGTTTTTGATGCTTTTTGAACTTGAGTCTACTCTAATTTTAAGATCGAAACATACTGCAACTACAAAATTTATCTAATATCTAACAATACCTTTAAAGAAAATGTTATGGAATAAGCCTATATACATCCAGGGAGCGAATTAGAGATCGCGAATTGCGATTTGCGATCTGTTTTTTAATAATCGTGACCGCAAAATTATCTAAAAATGCAAAATCGCGATCTGAAATATCAACACTTCT
>JANTOQ010574235.1:0-10754 GCA_027564595.1 Bythotiara depressa
CGTCAGCTAGTGGTGCAGTGTTGTGTATGTGAGTGTCTGTAAGGTGTTAATACCTAACTTGAATAGAAAAAAAAATAAATCTCATGCATATCCTGAAAAACACAAACAAACATACAGTATAGCAATGTTACTATTGATATTGTTGCTCTTACGCTATCTGACCTAGAGGATAAAAAGGAGTGGAGTGACCTAAGTACCATTTTTTATTCCAGTATTATAATTCGTCTGACGAAATGAGATATTCAAAATAAATAGAAGCATGACATTTGTGTTTGCGCAAAATATAATTTTTTAGATTTAGAATTTTATCTTGTCAGACGAACACACTCGAGCTGTAAACATTGATGTTTTTTATTGTAAAAATTGTTCATGGGTTGAAACGTATTTTCGTTGTCTGATCATAAGTCCCCAATGAACCCTACTGTTTTGAACCCCTAATATGATGTTTGCTAGTAGGTTTATAAAAGTAAGCTGTGCGATAGGTTTTAGCAAACTCCATTACAATGTTCCGAGACCCCAATGTCTATCGGTATGGTCACTAGTAGGATCATTGGAGTAAGCTGCGCGCAAAGTTTTTATTCCTTCATAAATTACAATAAGTTTTAGGTCACAGCAAACTCCGTTACAATGTTCCGAGACCCCAAGGCCTATCAGTATGGTTTCTAGTAGGATCATCGGAGTAAGCTGTGTGCCAAGTTTTTATTCCTTCATAATTACAATAAGTATAAGTATTTCCTCCATTTAAAATAAAACAACGTCGTATGTTTAACTGGGAGCGATGAGAGCAGGATGCCATTTCTCCCAAGTATTTCATTTGACCACCAGACAAACATACTAACTTTCTGAACACTTCGCTTCTGTTGTGTATACAGTTCTTCAAGGTTTTTACAGCTGAGATAGCGGCAATCTAGTGAAAAATATTGGACATTTTTTTGTTTGGGGATGGTGGGGAGGGTTTTATTTTAGTGAATCGCATTATTTTTTCTTAATTCGAACCCTGAGGTTGCTCAAAAGGATTACCGCCATTGGACCCCTTTAATGATATTGATCTGTTGGTTAATGATGTTTCGAATATGGTAACAAATCAGGTTTTCAGCAACAATGTAAAATGTATGTTACCGGAACAGCAAATGACGATGACAATGACGAAGATGCGGATGGAAACGCTTTTGACATGTTCGAAATTGATGAGACTGATTTGTAACGTTTTTATACGATAGACTAGATATATCTTCACGATTGATACTATATATTTTCTAATTTTGGCTGTCAGAGTTGTGATTCATAATAAGTTTCCCCCAAAAATTGGGCTTTCCAAAAATAACTTCCTGTGAAATGCAAAATATAATTGCTCACGAAAATAAGTTCTCAGAAAAATTAATTCCCTTAAGGTATGTGTGCTATCAATCACATGCACAAATCATTTTTCATGTATGTGGACATTTGCATTATATGAAAAGGCCTGAAGTTGCTTGCACCCATGTCTTCAATATATTTGAAAAGCAAATAATTCCCTGCTCAATTTTTATATTGGTTGATTCATACAGAAAATGGCTCTGAAAGTAAAATGCTCTTTCTTGTGCCAGTTTTTAAAGTTATTATGAAAAGTATGAAAACACAAATAGATCCTTGAATATCAACTGTATCTTTTGTTGAATTTTTAGGATTGTATTGCTGGTCTTAACGTTGCTGAGAAACAAGAAGCTGGCCATTTTAACCAACCTGTACTACAACCTACAACAATACGTTGGTTATACACTTTGTATGTGGCCAACTGAACTAACACCTCCAAATATGGCAGGAAGAGATGTGTATCTTTTACGGAGCAAATGACTAATGGAGTATTATTGGTAGATATAATTTCATAATGCTTCAAGCAGAGATAATTGTGTGCAATTTTTAAATTGTTATTTCAACAATAGTATTGTGTTAAAGGTGCTATCCCTCAACTATTTTTATTTGTGTAATGCAAACTTACACTATGCCATTGAGTATACAGCATAGTATTGGTCTTGTATTCCTAGCACATCACATCATTTTCTATCAGTTTTTGAAATGCTGACTGTCCATGAAAAGTTTGTTTAGATTTTAAAATGCTTGAAGTATTTCCAAGGCAACCAGCTCTGCTCGGATTAATTTAATTATCTTAAAAATGCTACGTTTTTCTTTCTTTCTGTTTTTGTCACCAAAACAGCAAGTCAGAGGAAATCGGAAATAAAATCTTTATAAACAAAAATAAAAAGTAAAGCCATCAGGGCATGTGAATATTATTACACTAAGTCATATTTATACTTTTGTAATTTTCGTAATCAGTAAAATTTATAGAGAATGTTTTTGTTTCCAGTTGTAAAGTATGATCGCTTGGAATCTTATATATTTATTAACCACAGAAATGTCATTATTAACTTTTATACCCTAAAAAAATTTAATGTTTGTGTAAGACTCCTGCTTTTCATATGCACAAAGTGAGGTTTATGATTAAAATGTACCTGTAAAAAGGTATAAAGCTTGAAACAGTACTAAAGCTAAAGAAGTTAAAGTGACCTGTTTATTTTGTAGATATATATGTATAGATTTTTTTGACACCTTAGAGGAGTTGCTTTTTTCTTTCTTTTCACATTTATTTGGGATCATTAGTTAACTTCTTAAAGTTTAAAGGAAACAAAAACCTTGTTATTATAATACACCTGCATACATTCAAATTTTAAAATGTTTGTTTAAAGCAAGAATTACATGAAAATATTATAATACCATTCTCAGGAGTGCAAATCTGTCCAAATATAAAATTCCAAAATTCTAAGAATGATTTGTTTGCAGAACTGTGCACTGATGTTAATTAATTATGTATAATTCCTTTGAAAACGAAACAAAAGAAAACAAACTGTTCTTAAAACTTGAAGGCGTGCTACACAGGCTTGATTACAAAATAATGCATACACTTTGTGTCATCTACCCACCAGCAATAAATACACATTTTAAAAGTGACCTCCATCTGATATAAAGTTTAAATTCCCTCAGCGAAAAGTTAACGATTGAGATATCTTTTACATTCACATAGCATTTGGGGCTTTGCTGCACTAAATCTAGTTTAGATTTACAACATCCCCTGACTGAAAAAAAGAGCCTTAACCAAATTAAAGATGGCAATTGTCAATTAATTTATTTGGTTGCATACATATAGTACCTTTCGGATTCGCGTCATCTAGTTTGATTTCCACCACAGCCTTGACCATGAATCACACACCCTGGCACATGCCATGTTCATTTATCTCATGCAATGGAACACATGCCTACCAGAAGGCATATCGTACTCCTACAGAATATATAGAGAAATGCTTTATTACTTTATATAATAAAGAACCATTTCCCCTTAGTTATACCAAGTCAAGATTGTTAAAAAAGTTGAAAAAGAGGCAGGGAATAATGTTATAAGAACATCGCTATGTACGTTAAAACAATAGAAACAATGTTTTTTACTTTTTCAGAGAAACATCTCATTTATATATTATATATTATATAAATGAAATGTTTGTCTGAGGAAGAAAAAAACGTTGTTTCTATTGTTTATTCTTTTAAAAAAACACCAGCATTTTTATTATATAATTCCATGAACTACATTTAGTATACAAATAAACAGGATGTCTAGACGCCAAGTACCTCCCCTATGAAGCAAAAGTAAATAATGAAGTAAAAGCCATTTTTATTTCAAAATTTCATTTCTTTCCGCAATTTTTCCTTTAAAAACATGGTTTACAGTAGTTCTGCTTGATTACCACAGCCTTGACAATATTATTTTTTAATGCTAACACATATTTCTATTAACTCGCACACATAGCTTCTAAAGTAAGGAAGTTATAGCAGCGGCTGTAAAACATCACACATGTTCACATGAACAAACATTAAAACAAGGATTTACTGCTAATTTACGTGATAGGAATGAAGAGTTGTTACATCAAAACATGGTTTTACAACGATTTTACATGCTACGAACAAAGACTTCTTACCACAAAAACTATTTACTGTGATTTCTTATGGCAGGAATCAACCAACATTTCTTACTTTAAAACATGATTTTACTGCAATTTTATGTGCTATGAACGATAATTTCTTACACAACAAAATTATTTTACTGCAGTTTCTCTATGTATTCTGTAGGAGTATGGTATGACTTCCTGTAGCTGTGTGTTCCATTGCATGTGGTAAATGTACTAGGGTGTGTGATTCATCGCCAAGACTGGTGCAAATCAAATTAGATTCTTGTAAACGACGTGAATCCACAAGGTACTATATGTATGCAACCAAATTAATTACATTGACAATTCCCAACATTACTCCACCTGTATATAATTTACTTGAGGCTCTTTTTTTTCAGTCTGGGGAGGTTGTAAATCTAAACTAGATTTAGTGCAGCAAACCCTAAATGCTATGTGAATGTAAAAGATATGTCAATCATTAACAATCATTAAGTTGTCACTTATTTCAGTTGGTGGTCACTTAAAATATGTATTTTTTACTTGTGGGTAGATGATGCAAAGTGTATGTATTATTTTGCAACAAGCCTGCGCAGCATGCCCTCAAGTTTTAATTATACATAATTAACATAAGTGCATAGTCCTGCAAACAAATCATTCTAAAAATTTTGGAAGTTTTATATTTGGACAGATTTGCGCTCCTGAGAATGGTATTATAATATTTTCATGTAATTCTTGCTTTAAACAAACATTTTAAAATTTGAATACATGCAGGTGTATTATATTAACAAGGTTTTTATCGTTTCCTTTAAACTTTATACATAAGAAGTTAACTAATGATTCCAAATAATTGTGAAAAGAAAGAAAAAATCAACTCCTCTAAGGAGTCAAAAAGTTCTATACAAAATATATCTACAAAATAAACAGGTCACTCTAACTTCTTTAGCTTTAATATTCTTTCAAGCTTTATACCTTTTTACAGCTACATTTTAATAATAAACCTCACTTTGTGCATATGAAAAGCAGGAGTCTTATTCTAACAATAGGTTTTTTTTATAAAAGTTACTAATAACACGTATGTGGTTAATAAATATATAAGATTCCAAGCTTTCATACTTTACAACTGGAAACAAATGTATACTCTATAAATGATACTGATTACGAAATTGACAAAAGTATAAATCTTACTTACTTTTTATTTTTCTTGTTTATATAATTTTTACTTCCTCTTTTATTTCATTTCCAATTTCCTCTGACTTGCTGTTTTGGTGACAAAAACAGAAAGAAGGAAAAGCGTAGCATTTTTAAGATGATTAAATTAATCCGAGCAGAGCTGGTTGCTTTGGAAATGCTTCAAGCATTTTAAAATCTAAAGAATCTTTTCATGGACAGTCAGCATTTCAGAAACAGATAACAAATGATGTGATGTGCTAAGAATACAAGACCAACACTATGCTGTATACCCAATGGCATAGGGTAAGTTTGCATTACGCAAATAAAAATATTTGAGGGATAGCAGCTTTAACACTATTGGTGAAATAACAATTTATAATTGGACACAGTTATCTCTGTTTGAAACATTATGAAACTATATCTACCAATAATACTACATTAGTCATTTGCTCCGTAAAAGATATGCATCTCTTCCTGCCATATTTGGAGGTGTTGGTTCAGTTGACCACATACAAAGTGTATAACCAACTTACTGTTGAAAGGTTGTAGTACAGGTTGGTTAAAATGGCTAGCTTCTTGTTTATCAGCAAAGTTAATACCGGCAATACAATCCTAAAAATTCAACAAAAGATATACTTGATATCCAAGGGTCTGTTTGTGTTTTCATGCTTTTCATAATAACTTTAAAAATTGGCACAAAAGAGCATTTCACTTTCAGAGCCGTTTTCTGAATGAATCAATCAATATCAAAATTGAGCAGGGAATTATTTTCTTTTCAAATATATTGGAGACATGGGAGCATCTTCAGGCCTTTTCATATAGTGCACATGTCCACACACATGCAAAATGATTTGTGCATGTGATTGATAGCACACGTACCTTAAGGGAATAAATTTTCATGGGAACTTATTTTTGTGAACAATTTTTTTTTTGCGTTCTGCGGGAATTTATTTTTATGAAGCCCAACTTTGGGAGTAAAATTATTACGAATCACAACTCTGATAGCCAAAATTAGAAAACATATAGTATCAATCATGAAGATATATCTAGAGTATGGTATAAAAGCGTTACAAATCAGTGTCAATCAATCTCATCATTTTCGAACATGTCAAAAGCGTTTCCATCTGCCCATTCCTCGTCATCGTTGTCGTCATTTGCTGTTTCGGTAACATACATCATACTTTGTTGCTGAAAACCTGATGATTCGTTACCAGATTGGAAGCATCGTTAACCAACAGATCAATGCCATTAAACGGATCCAATGACAGTAACCCTTGTGTACCTTCCTCTACTGCATTTGTTATTCCAGCAACCTTCCATCCTTTAAAGCAAACATTTCTACCATATCATTCTAGCCTCCTTGAACATCTATTGGTTGGAAAAAATACATAAGATTTGCAGGAACTTTCTCAAGAAGTATGTTGTTATCTCGAAGCAGAAATTCTCCGTAGTTTTCCCTTTAGCACACATCCATCAGTGTTGCAAATAAGAGATTCTTGTATGACCAGACATTTTTTGTGATTAGTGTGTACTTAGTTTAGTGTCACCCAGAATCCCCCCCTCCGCTCCCTCTCCCCCCCACCCCCCAAAAAGGTAGGGGGTGAGGGGCAAGAAATATTATGATTTTAAAATAGATCTAGATTGCCGGAAAATGCACTTTCTAATTTAAAAATCTACGATCGGCTCTAAAACTTAGAATGAAGGACGATCTACAGCCACGCATTCCAGTTTTAAGCCTCTAAACCCTATATTAAAGTACCGTCTATGCCTGTCAGTTTGATTTATAAGCCACTAAAATGTAGATTAAATGACAATCTATGACCACCGTCCGATTCAAAGGCTCTAAAACTTAGAATGAAGGATGATCTATGGCCACACATTCCAATTTTCAGCCTCCAACACGACAATCTATGACCGCAAGTTTAATTTCTAAGCCTCTAAAAACATAGATTAAATAACAATCTACGACCCCTGTCCGAATCCCAAGTCTCTAAATCTTCGAATGAAGGATGATCTAAGGCCGCAAATTCCAGTTAAGACTCTAAAACCTATATTAAATGATGACCTATGCTCACCAGTTCAATTTCTAAGCCACTAAAACGTAGATAAAACAACGATCTACGACCTCTGTCCGAATTCCAAGGCCTTAAAACCTAGATTAAACAACGATTTATGGCAGTTAGTTCGACCTCTTAAGCTGGATTTCCACTTAAATAAATTGATACGCATACCGGCACAAACCCAAAATACACATACGCTGATACGTTATATGCTTTGCGGTTTAATATTCCCTTAAGATTTTTGGCGCGTGACTTTTAATTGTTGATAACATTTTTTTGGTTGATAACGGTCTCCGATTGGTTTATTTAATTTTGATACACGACTAGAAAAAAATGTTGACATGTGTTTAACTTTTTGCGTGTGTCGCGGAACGTATCTAAAGTTCGCGTACTTCAAACATATTTTATAATTCAACACATGCTCCACAGTACGTTTCGTGCTGATACGCGTATCATTTTTTAGTGGAAATCCAGCTTAAGCCTCTAAAACATAGATTAAACGATGATCTATGACCCCCGATTTTGGCATCAAAATTTAATAATCTGGTCACGTGTGAAGTCCTTAAGGTCAGTAGAAAGGTACATTTTGGAAAAAATAAACTTTTTCTCTTGTAAACAGGTTGTAAATCATTTCCTTGATAGGCAAGGTCATGGCGTCAGAAAGTCTGTGACATTTCTTTGTAGGCACCTTTCTAAAATAAATTGTGTCATCTAAACAGGAACTAAGATTTCATTGTCATAATTAAACATTTGACCAAGTTTGACCAGATTTTATTGCGTAAACCAACCTTTCAAGACTAGTAGGGAACTTGATGACATATAATAAGATAAGTTGGTCAAGTTCACCACTTTGAAATCTAAGCGTGTAACTCGGACTCATATTTATTGATATGAGGGGAACTCGATCGTATTCCCCGCTCCTGGGCTTTATGCCCCTAAACGGCAGTGGACAACTTGATGCATTGAGATGTCTGAGTTCCCCTCTCTAAAAACTGGTCTAGGCCGAGTGGGAAACTTGAAAAGAGCGGATCTGGAAGTGTAGCATTTACCTTGTTGTTGTACTTTAATAACAATTGTTACAAATAAACAACACCATTACAAAGCTTCATGTGAGTGAACTCTTTTAACACTAATATTTTTCTCAGACATTTATATGTAAAGTTAATTACATTTTTCAAATTGATTGTTTGTGAACTAATCGCAACCATGTTCTTTTCTTTAAATAAATGTTATTTTGTTTGAATTACCTTCTTTATATCTTCTGACAAAATTAAGTTTGAATTCCTACTTAACACCACCATTATTCTTGTAAATTGTTACTTGTGATGCAGCCCAATGCTCTTCCAGTCGTCAATGACACCATTCTTAATCACTCTTGCGGTAATGAAATATATTTAACGAGCTAAACAGGAGTTAAAAACTATGAAAACAATAGCCTAGATTGAGAAAAATAAATTAACTTAAGATTAAGTTTGTGTTATTGTAACTTAAGAAAGTTGTAATATCAAATGCTTTGGTTAATCCAAATTTTCAATCCATTTTAAGTCAATTCTGGGACAGAAACACTCACTTGGAATATTATTAAAAATTCAAATTTGAAATCACTGATTTATACATGAAAGTTAACAAAACAAATTTATGATGTTATCTGACATTAAGTTATAAAAACTCTGCTAATAATTGTCTAGGAAAACAAAGATTCTAGAAAGAGAACATAAAACATAAAATGTGATATCATGCAGATATACACATGGAGAAATTTTCCAACATAAAGTGATGTTTCTCTTGCATTCACAGAGGAGTATAAAAACATGTCATATTATTTAGTCAATAATTTGATTTTAAACTCTTACTAAGACGTTAAGTGTAGTTTTTTGTAAATAATATCTAAATTGAAAATAGCTTGATGCAAAGTGTGATTAGAAAAAAACCTGTAAATATTATTGTACCTGTTCTCAAATATATTCTGAACTTGTTAAGGCTACTAATACACCATATTCTAGCCTTACTTGTAGGAAAGAAATTTTAAATTATCGAGAAGAAAATACCATGAAAAACGTCAAACTACGTTTTATGTTAAACAAATACTTAATTATGTAATTTTTCTTGAAAAAGGTTGGAAACTATGCTAGATATGAGATCAGGAATAAATATTTTCAACCCTCTATGCCAATTTTACATATTGAATCATACTACATATTTTCAGAATTAGAGCAGTATATGTTTCTTGATGCACTTAAAAAAGGTGTGTTGTCATTATAAATACACGCAATGTTTGATGTGTATTACATTACATGTGTATTTTAGTGAAATTACTGTATTCCTCAGATACCCTACGGATTATTATTTATATGTGGTATGATGTCTACATTGTCTGTTTGCTATTAAAATATTTTGATAACTAATTTCAGGTGTCACAGATTGATATTGACCAACGAAGCGGTACTTCCCCGATAATGGATGAGCTTGCATTGGCATTGAAACGACGTTCCCAAATATCAGGTGAGTAAAATTTGAGACAGGAGCTTATAAAAATTCTTGAAGGTTAGACACTGCTATAACTTTGGCTATAATGTTATCAAATAGTATGCTTGGCTATGTTCTTTCTGTTTCTGTTTTTTCTCTTTGCCTATATAATTTTATACATTTTTAATGAGTTAGAAGCTTACTATCATTCAATTCACACAACAAACTAGCATAATGTCTGGAATATGGCGCAATGTAATTATTTTTTTTGTAAGACTATTTATAAGATTAAGATGATAGATCATTATCGCAGCCTGCAATATTTACGTCGACATTTTCATCCCTACTAAAATGATATCCCACACCTGCAAATTAACTTGCTGATGTGAATTAAATTTTTGAAGTTTGTCTACGGCAAAAAGTACCTGTAATGGAGATCTGCCATAATAGACTTGATTGGATAGAAGTTAATTACGAAAATCTTTTCTTTATCAGCTATTTGCTTTCTCATGTCCCTTGCTCCTTACAAATATTTAGAAAATAAAATTTAGAATTCCTTTTATATAAATGTGATTGGAGTTTATCAATTTCAAACACTTACTGTCCTTTCTCTTAGCAGTTTCTCTATCTCAAGAAGGATGTACACCTACTACACCTCCACCTTCTGATGGAGGGGCAATGCATAGTCAAGTACCACCAGCACCATCTCAACATAAAGCACTACGTAAAGGTGTCTCTCTTCCACCATCAACTACAGATACTGCACCATCATTGTCGAGTGGTATTAGGGCATGCGCCAAACTGAGACCAGTAAGTTTGTGCAGAAAGTGCCTTAAATTTGATAGTGGCATGTCTTCTAAAACATTTGCTATTTGTGTTGGAGTTGCCAAAAACATGCAGATACACACATGGAGAAAATTGCCAACATAAAGTTTTACTTGCATTGCACAGAGGAGTATAAAAACATGTCATATTATTTAGAGAATAATTTGTTTTTAAACTCTTACTAAGACATTAAGTGTAGTTTTTTGTAAATAAACTCTAAATTGAAAATGACTTGATCCAAAGTGTGATTAGAAAGGAA
>JANTOQ010574346.1:0-10528 GCA_027564595.1 Bythotiara depressa
CTTCTAGTCTACTAGTTCGCTTCCTAAAGACTCTAGTTCCTACATCTGCTCGGAGCCATTTGAAGAAGATTGTTTCCAACTTAATCATAATGTTAGTTATATTTTTATTTTGGTACTGTGAAATACGGCATTAATTACATCTTCTTGCCAAAATTATTTTTATTTTGCTTCCAGAAACACTCTACATTGTACATACATTTCCTTCCAGCACTACTACCTAGTTCTGCATGTTTTAGTTTACTATAAAGGTGGACATACACTATCAAATTTTACATGATGTATACAAATTCATGTCTGATGAATATAATAGGGCCTAATAGGATTAGCAGGTCTTCAAACTGTAAAAAATAGATTTAAGGTGGTCTAGAAAAGTTTGACCGGTATTTTAGAGCATATACACTACCAAATTATGTTTGAACACACACTTTGATCACATAAAATATGATAGTGTATGTCCGCCTTAAGAATGAATTTAAATTGAAACTACCATCAGTATATTTGATCGCATATAAACATTCTCACACCATTGCCGGGGGTAGCATATAGGAAATAAAGATACACATTAATACGACTTTAGTTTTATTTTGACGTTGCTGTTAAGAGCTTTGCCAGACACACAATATGAATGTGTCAACCTCCCAAATACATCAATTACCTAAAAACAACAATGATGTAAAAGTAAACAATCAGAAGAGGTACACTAAATGTTATTACAGTCCCCCAGATTTTTTATCGAAAAGTTTCTGGCATCATTCATTTCAAGTACCGTAGAGAATTTGTTGATGACTTTTGAATTAATTGCATTGTTTGCTTTGATTATCGGAAGAATAGAATGGTTTCATTTTTCAAAATCATGCACATGTTGCGCTCATGAAGAAAATAACGTACAACTTTTTTTTTTTTAACTTTAAATTTTTACGTTGTGGATTAAAATTATAAATAATGGAAATTGGAATCAGAAAGCATAGAGAGTGTAAAATCATAAGAGACTTCAACGAATGAAGGAATTACTAAATAAACATCTTCAACCTTCAACAACAACTACTCTGGAACTTCGTTTGTGACTTGACAACAAAGACCTTCTGTGAACATGAACATTCATCAACATCTACCACTACACTAGTTTATACTTCCGACTCTCTGTGGTTCCTCCTGTTCACTATCACTGCAATCAGTATCATTCTCACTGGAACCACTGTCAATCAGTATCATTCTCGCTGGAACCACTGTCAATCAGTATCATTCTCGCTGGAACCACTGTCTGTCAGTATCATTCTCGCTGGAACCACTGTCAATCAGTATCATTCTCGCTGGAACCACTGTCAGTTTCATTTGTACCAGATTTGACTGGGTCATGTTCGTATGCATTCTGTTCTAATATTGACTCTGCTATAGAGACTTTACCGGAACTGTCGCTGCTTTCTGAAGTGTTTTGATTGTTGCTATTTGACATACTGTGAATGTGAACTAGTTCAGCACGATTACAGCCAGTGAAGAATAAATTTTATGTAAGTTGGACTTGGAAAATGGAAATTACGGCTAACTTCACTATCAAGATTCTAATGTTTTGAACTTTATGATGTCACTTGGTTACATTAGAACCTAGTACTTTTTACTTTAAAACGTTAGTAAATTTAATAAACTTTGAACAAGTGTAATTCAATTTCAGATTCGCTGTACAGGTAAAGAATGTCAGTTTTAGAATACCATTACTAGACAGACAGTATTATATGTAAATTTCTTATTTTTGTTTCCTTCCCCTTTAAAGGAGCGGTCCCATGAAAAAATCAATTTCTAAAAACAAAAACGTTGGATTCAGCACCTAAAAATTGATAAAGACCATTTATTTTCTTATTTTTAGTGATTTTTTGCTTTTAGCAGTAACGCTGCAAACTTTTAAATTTTGCGGACAGTGCAAAACAGCTATCAGATAAATTTTGTGACGTCATTGTCGACACAGTTCAAAAAATCTTAAACAGGCTCTTGAAATGAACTTTATTTAGCGGTAATTTTTTAAATAAATAATGTATTCTGGTGACTTTAAATGTTAACATCATCTGAGGAATAAGAAAGCTCACTTTCCCTTCTTCCAATGATGAAGACCAAGAAGAAATAGAAGAAATATTGTCTTCCCTCACAGGCTTGTTGCGAAGGATGACACCTCTTCACTAGAACTATAGGTCATATATGTAAATTTAAAAAAAGTAAATTATAAAACAAAGAATTATTACATATAGAAAAATACAGTAATTTAAAATTTGAAGCAGAAATAATTTTTCCCTGAGTTTTTCCTGAGTCCTTTGCAAAATTGAGATATTCTCTGAGTATTCCAAGTCTTCCCTGAGTTTTAAGATAAATAGGGATTTTTTCAGGTTTTCCCCGAGTTGTTTGAACCCTGAAAAATATTTGTACAAATGCAATATTTTGTTTTTTATTTCCTTTGTTTGGTATATTCCTTACAAAATAATATCAAATACAAAAGCAATCTTTTAAGTATTATATAGTTTGGAACTTCTTGGTATAATTTTCACCGCCACATTTTGTCTGTTATTGGTAAAAAGTATACACTATGCATCAAAGAGGAATTAAGTTTTTACAAAAAAAAATTCAAAACTGATATAAAATAAAGTAAGATATAATTAGAAAACAGAAATATAATTTTAAAAAGTTTATAAAGTTCTAAGAAAACAGGTGTTCTTAAATTTCCAGGAAGTACGTTCTTGAATCAAATGAAAATTTGATTTTTCCCAAGGAAAGAGTGGCTACTTTTCTTAGAACACTTCTTTTTTTATAGGAAATGAAATGGTTTCTCTTAGAACAGTTTATTTTGTCAGGATGTCAGAAAATTAACAACTCATAGAGCAGCTCAATTTACCAAGAAACAGACAATTTTTTCATAGAAAAGCTCAATTTGCCAGGTGAGGAACACGAACACCTTGACTTTAAAGCAGCTTATATTGCCAGGACAGGGAAATCTCGTCTTTAGAAAAGCTCATTTTGGCAGGAAAGTAAATGATCATTTCCCTATAACAGCTCTATTTGCCAAGACTTTCGTACAGTCTCTAGTATTGATTTATGACATCATACTCGCTGAACTACATAACATAGATGTTTCTTCAAGTTTTGATAAAAATAATTTTAATATTGAATCTTCAGGAAGTGAAATTGAAATATATACAGATTATGGAAATAAGCCAGAATATAGTGAGCAAGAATTAGTGAAAATCTTGTGATGACAGTAACAGTAAATCTGAAGAGGAACAAAACTCAAATCGCTAGGAAAATTTGCCCTGGTGTACATGTTAGAAATATTCTACAATGCCTTCAATATATGAATTTAAAGAACTGTAGAGAAACAGAAACCTTACTAAATGAAAAGTTAAATGGTATAATTGTATATAATGAGGACATCAAATACTGGTCCAAATAAAACCAAAATATAAAACACAATTCAATATGAGAGAAAAAATAAATAACTGGTTTCTTATGTATGTTTCATATTCCTATAATAAAATTATACATTAGTACTCAGTTATCCCTATATTGTCTGGATACACCTCCGGTCTATTGAGAATTTCCTAATAATAATCCTTATAATTTAATGAAAGATCAGGGGGACTTATCGACTTTTACCAACTTTCATTTCCCTTTCATTTCCCATTAGTAACACCCCTGGAAAAAACAAAGAAGCAAATAAATTAATATAGATTTAAATAATTTCCGGGGACAACAGGCAGGGTTTAATTATACCAAGAAAAATGTGAAAAAAGTTTTATTTATATGTGCTCAATAAATCTTTAACTGTAAAATTACATTTGAATGAACACTGTGCCATTAATTAATGACTTATTAATAACTTATTAAAAAGAATCACTATACAACAAAAGAGGAAGAGAATAATGTACAAACAAAAACAAAAGGTCTTTACTTATGCACTGAGCGTGATTAAAACTTTATTTATGCACTGTGATTAAAACTTTTATGTAGTTTCTCATTAAATATCAGTTCAGCAGGGGTGACAGAATTAGTGAAAATCTTGTGATGACAGTAACAGTAAATCTGAAGAGGAACAAAACTCAAATCGCTAGGAAAATTTGCCCTGGTGTACATGTTAGAAATATTCTACAATGCCTTCAATATATGAATTTAAAGAACTGTAGAGAAACAGAAACCTTACTAAATGAAAAGTTAAATGGTATAATTGTATATAATGAGGACATCAAATACTGGTCCAAATAAAACCAAAATATAAAACACAATTCAATATGAGAGAAAAAATAAATAACTGGTTTCTTATGTATGTTTCATATTCCTATAATAAAATTATACATTAGTACTCAGTTATCCCTATATTGTCTGGATACACCTCCGGTCTATTGAGAATTTCCTAATAATAATCCTTATAATTTAATGAAAGATCAGGGGGACTTATCGACTTTTACCAACTTTCATTTCCCTTTCATTTCCCATTAGTAACACCCCTGGAAAAAACAAAGAAGCAAATAAATTAATATAGATTTAAATAATTTCCGGGGACAACAGGCAGGGTTTAATTATACCAAGAAAAATGTGAAAAAAGTTTTATTTATATGTGCTCAATAAATCTTTAACTGTAAAATTACATTTGAATGAACACTGTGCCATTAATTAATGACTTATTAATAACTTATTAAAAAGAATCACTATACAACAAAAGAGGAAGAGAATAATGTACAAACAAAAACAAAAGGTCTTTACTTATGCACTGAGCGTGATTAAAACTTTATTTATGCACTGTGATTAAAACTTTTATGTAGTTTCTCATTAAATATCAGTTCAGCAGGGGTGACGTCACACAGTCAAGAAAACTATAATTTAATTAATTTCCATAACTTCCGAATGAAAACAAAAATGAAAACAAAATAATTAAATAAATAAAAAACGGCTCTTTAACTCGTGTTGTATTAGTGTTATATTTAACTCTTCATTCCCCATTAAAAGATGTCAAAATGTTTGTTTGTTTGTTGTCACTTGTTTTAGGTATGAAAAAATGTGTTATTGGCTTTATTACATTGAAGGGTTTCAAATATAGACACTAGAATGATTATGTCACATACAAGAAACTTTTTTTGGATGGTTTTTCATATTTAATTAGATGGCACAATGACTTGGTAAAGTTTGTAATTACTTCCATCAATATGCTAGCCTATTAATTGTGAATAACTTCTGAATAATTTTTCTCCAAATTTAACACAAATAAGCAGTGCACATGAAGATCGATGGCTAATAACAACAGTGATGTGTGGGTGTTGAAATTATATGTTTTTATATTTGGCCCACAATTGCATTATCATCGCAGTATTATATTAATCAAACCAAGTTTGAAGTAAAGCAGTAAGCAAAAATTACGTTTTGATGATAATACTTTTAAGCCTGTTTCAAGATTCAAGCTCGTATTGTACTATCATCATCTGCAGAAAAGAGCAAAGATTAACACCGTTCTTCTTTCCAGTAGAAAAATAGGCAATTCCATAAATTATATGAAAAAATGCAAAGAGAGAAAGAGGGCACATTTTTATTTGCTTATATTTTAAAATTTATTTATACTCCTATTTCAGCCCAGTAAGCATACTGTAAGTAATATGTACATCTCCCAACAATCTTTGCCTGAGAAGTTTGCTTTGCATTCGGTATCGTATGAAAAGAAGAGAAGTACCAGAGAAAACCTCTATAACATTAAAAAGGTTTGTGTGGGTGAGTTGATATTTAAATATTTTTTTTCCTATCCAAGTTAGGTAATTAACACCTTACAGACACTCACATACACAACACTGCACCACTAGCTGACAAGGATAATTAACATATATTGTCAGACTAGTGGCACACACAACATATAACATATAGTGGGTGTGGCCCCACAAGGACAGTAGGTCCCTCCATGTGGAAATGTTGCCCAACGTCTCATCCGTAAACCTCTATACAAGATATAAATTTTTGCTTTGGCCAGGAATCGAACCTGGAGTCACTCTGTCAAAGGCTAGAGCATTAACCACTACACTATGGTTCTTTAAATGCACACTCATGTGAAAAGAACTTGTAAACACATTTCTGAATTCTATTTTCTGAAATGATTTTTCAAATATCAAAAGACATGATTAATTAAATTCTAAACATCAACTAATAAGATTATGTGTGACTAATTTAATTAAAAACAAAAACATGCAGCAAAGAGAACCAAGTTATAAATAAGTAGAAGTGATGCAAAATATATTACGTGTAAAAAAATTTTCTTCCTGAATATATAATATACATAGCAGTTTTGATAGTTTGTGCTGTTGGTTGTCATAAAAAATCTTTATGACTATGAAAAACCATTGAATAGATGTCTAATGTCTTATGGTATTAAACTAAAGTCCTTGAAAACACTTGAGCAATGTGATGTTATATCAACTAGGAAATGAGTTACCATCACATATCTCCATGGAAGGTATTTACCAGGGAAGTACTGGAAATGTCCACAAAAAAGTAACAAGCTGAGACAAACATTTATTCTTATACCCATGCTGAGCAAATTGGAAATCAGTCTATTTGCATTGGAAATCAGTATATTTGCATTGGAAATCAACCCAATAATTAAATGTATTTAAAGGCTTAATTCCAAATATTTCCTTCCAGTAAAGTAAATATAATTCATTAAACAAATGAAAAATCAGCACACAGTGCAATGTGATCTGATGGGTGATCCAAGGAAGGGAAGCGCTCTTTTGGTACATGGTCATTTGACATTCTTAACAAAACTCCATTTACAGCAAGAATATCATGAGAATACCATATATAATCAATGCCACGTTTCTCCTCATACTTTGGTCGAATCTTCCATGTTGTGAAGTCAGGTTCTTTATTTAGGGCAGAATAATATGCACTCTTTACTTTTAGATCAGAGTTTTTTATGTAACCATAGAATGGTTCATCTGGCTCACCATTGAAATCTCCACAAAAAATTATTGGAGCATCATTGTGTGCTATGACAACAGACTTCAATGTGTTGACAGCAGACTCGACCTGTGCCAACCTACGAGCCTCGTATCCTCTTTTTGCTTTTAAGTGTGTGACAGCCACAATAACATTCCTCTTAATGTCATTTTCTTCCAACACTGCAGTTAGCAACCCTTGGTTACAAACACTACCATTTTCTTCATGAAGGTAATTTGTGATAATTTCCTTCAGTGTGAACCGGGAATTACGATAAAACAGTGCAATGCCATCTGGGCCATTGTTTCCAGGAAGTTTCAAACAAGGCGAATCCTTTTTAGGCATAAAATATCCTTCATAACCAATAGCAGAGAGTTTTGGCAAAAAGAAATCATGATAGTGATCAACTTCTTCCAAACAAATAACATCAGGATTAACTATTGTAATTTGTTTCAAAATGAGAGCACTTCGATAAGACCAATCAAGACATTTTGGTGGAACAGCACAAAAATTTTCTGTTGGTGATGACTGTGAAAGAGCTAAATGAAAACATATATTTTAACAATGGATGAGAATAAACTAAAATTTATGATGAAGAAATATTCCAAAGACGTCACCTACCATCAGCTAATATATTCCACTGAAACACTCGTATTATGCACTGTTCTGTTGACTCCTTACATGTTTTGAAATCTCTGTGAATTATTTGTGGATTGTTATCACACTTGTCTTCCATGTTATATTTGTTATCTAAAAAATAAAGGTTTAAATTTTACATAATTCATAATTGCTTTCCTTATGTGCAATTTCGTTTTTACAATTATTTGTTTCTAATAACAACAGTACCAAACACATTCTTGAATCTCATTAAAATTCAATTGATATAGAATGTACTATAGATATTTAACATTCAAACTTAACAATTACCACATTGAGCCACACTGAATAACTTCTATTGTCATTCGGTTTTGCACAAAAAATAATTTTAACCAAACTAGAAAACCAACTATAGCGTACTTATTAAACATCTACAAGTGACTACTCTAATAATTTGGAAACCAATACATATCAGAAATAATAACGAGATTAGATTAGAATTGGAATCAGAAACATTACTATAATAAGGTTGGATTGGCAGTGATTAACTAGTAAATTATCACATAAACCATATAAGATTAACACTCAGAATGTTCTAGTATTCAATTATAGAACTCTTTTAAATAAGTATTCATTTTAACCTGTTGTAGAAGTTTACTGACATTTTAACATACTGTCAATCCAAACATATATTTTATTAATATAATTATAATTTCCTTTTTCTATTACAAAGGTGAAAATATAAGCGTTATAAATGGAAAAAAAAATCAATATTCCATTGAGCTTGGAGTAAATCTTCAACAAACTGAAATAATCTTTAACAATAATAATTGTAACTGATGTTATCATGAACTTTGTAAGAATTCTTAATATATGTTTCTTTTGAGATTTTCCTATTTATTTGTATTCCATTCTGCAATTAATATGCAACCTGGATTAGATTTACACAGAGTTTGACTAAATGTGTTGTAATCCTCTATTAAAGATATTGTATACATTCACCACACATGTTGAGTATTTTAAAAATTCTCACATTCTTCAAATAATTTAATAATATAATAATAATAATTAAAATAACATATAATGTATATCTTTTCTGAATGCCGAATAATTCCTTTATCTAAGTATTGTTAACCTAACCTGCTATGAAAAGTAATAAATAAATATTGAACTTAGTTTTATGCAGTTAGCTTGAAAGAACTCTAAGTCCCCTCGACATATTTTTTTTCGTAAAAAATATATGGTTCAAAACTTCATTCTAACCTGAACAAACAGTGTCTCGCTGTTTCTATATCATCTTTTGTTCAACATAAAGTTGTAACTTACTCATATTCTTTATAAACTATTACCGAAAACTCTTTACACGTCGATAAAAATGAAACAACACAATCTAAACGAAAAATGAGACACCATTTTGTAGCTTAATTTACTATCACCACAACGAAATCATTTTCGGTAATTTCGATAAAGTTACAGGGACTTGGAGCTCTTGGAAGTTATTGTACCATCATGTTTTCATGTTTCAAGAAATTTAACATTTTAAATTGTGTTTCAATCTCAGAAACAAACAAAGAATGTTTGTATCTGTTATAAAAGGCCACATGGCTTTTATTTTGCATTCTAAAGCTTTTGTTTTATATTAATATAATCAAATATATGTTTTACATTTTAAATGGGTAGAATGTGAGAATTCACACAAATGCTCAAATATATTTATAATTTGCATTGTGTAAAAATCCAACGTAATATTAAGAGAGGAAAAGTTAGGAAAAACTATTTTATCTTCCTTTTTTCACATAACCCAAATTAAATTTTATACTTCTTACTCAAAATAAGTATTACTTAATACCTTAGCTTTTATGGGTCACAGAAAAAAAAATTGAATTTTTTTTGTGATGAATGTATACAGTATCCTTAAATGGAATAAATCAGTTCTATTGTTGTTGATTATTAACACAACAAGTTCGAAACTGCTACTCTTTCCAAAGAAACATAATTGTATAGATTAATACTTTAAAAACCATAATACCAACATTCAAAACCATATAATATAATTATCAGCATTAATACTTTAAAAACCATAATACCAACATTCAAAACCATATAATATATCAGCATTAAGAAAGATTTAATAGAATCTATGCTCATATTATTATTTCTCTTTTTCTCTCCAAATTTGTAGGTCAGTATCTTGAGGTGGTGAATTGTCATTATTTCCTGGATGAAAACATATGCTTGCACATTCTTTGTTCAATTGATAAAACTTAAAAGATAAAGGTTTCTTTGAATGTAAAGTATAGGGTTGACTGGAGTTTTTAAGAAATACTTTCATCATTTTTATTTTCTGTAACATCTTCTCGATGGTTAGTATAATGTACAAAACATTGTGAGAATATGTACGTAAATAATTATTATTTCTCTATGATTAGTTTAATGTACATCTCTATGATTAGTTTAATGTACAAAATATTATCGTGAGAATATGTGAACAATTAGTATTCCTCTTTTCACATTCTGACTTCACTATTACTACTCTGACTCACACTGAATAATTTCTATTATCATTCAGTATTATTTTGCACACAAAATAATTTTTTACCAAACTAGGAAGGTGACAAAATTTGTTAATTTCGCTTTTTCTTTGGAACTCTTTTAACTCATTTTAACCTGATGTAGTAGTCTAATAAGCAAACATGTTATGTTATATAACTTAAATTGATGAAACAATTGACCTTGCATACAGGTTATTTTTGCTGGTTTACAACTGCATACAGGTTATTTTTGCTGGTTTACAACAGCATACAAGTTATTTTTGCTGGTTTACAACTGCATACAGGTTATTTTTGCTGGTTTACAACTGCATACAAGTTATTTTTGCTGGTTTACAACTGCATACAAGTTACTTTTGCTGGTTTACAACAGCATACAAGTTATTTTTGCTGGTTTACAACTGCATACAGGTTATTTTTGCTGGTTTACA
>JANTOQ010574568.1:0-10753 GCA_027564595.1 Bythotiara depressa
AGCAGTTTGGGTTGGATGAATCATCTCTAACTGAATTGTCAGAAAGAATGAATATACGTGGAGATATTGTTGGCTCAGTCAAGTCTGTGACAGATCTTAGTACAACTGATAATGTATTACATCTTCTTCACTCATATGCACAAAGTATTGCTGTGGAAGAGGTCAGCAGATTCATTGTAGGGATTGGTTGGTTGATAGCAAGTGGAATCTCATACACAACAACCTATCACATGTTAAATGGGCAGCTTGATAAATATGAAGAAGCATCGAATGAAATAATGGCTCTTACGCTGGCTTCGTTGGTGATATCAGATGATTAAATGAATAGGGAAGGACTTTAAAATCTTGAATTTAGTGTTTAGAAATAGTCAAAGTATCAGGGACATAATACGATAAAGTAGGGATATACTTGTTTACAATGCATTTACTTTCTTTCTAGCATTGTGTAGCGTTATGCATCTTCTTTTTTTTGTACATTTAATGTTTGTACACCACAAAAGTCAAGATTTCACACAAAGTAGCTTTTCATTTTTAAATTCAAAAATACAAAAAATACGTTTACGATTTCCTTATAATTATACATATATAACTATATTCTCCATCTGCACTAAAATTACACACTAAAACTTATTCAGACAGACGCGAATAATAATAAAAACGTTCTGGTCATATGATCAACAAACTTCAAAATATTGTATGTAGTCATTAGTTTTCACAAAATGTCAATGGAGTCATCCTACTAATAAGTCATAGGAAGGACGGGAGGGGGCAGTTCCTAAACTCATTCTTTGGCTGCTTTTGAATTGTCAAGATTCCATGTATTCTATGTACATACTGTCCTAATTTCTATATGCAAATACAAGGGGAGTTGCATATAGGTTGGTGCAAAGAAAAAACCTAATACATTTTGTTAATTATTATTTTGCTATCGTTTTTTTTTAGTACATCAGTATTTGGTCATCTCACTCTACACTCTAAGAACGCTATTCTAAACATATGCCTCAATTGAGAATTAACTTTGTTTAGTTAAGTATAATTTGCATTGCCTTTATTTAAAAAAAATAACTGATATTATATATAGTTTAAATTTTTAATATATTTCCTAGAATTTCATTCTGATTAATAATATTTAAACCACAGGAAAACTGTGCATTTACCTATTGAGTTATAGGTGAAGAAGACTAGAACAGGTGGTCTTACACATGAAAATCATAGCAAACGTAGTAGAATCTTTTGAAGGTAAGTTCTTTTTATAAATATTACAGGGAGCAATATTTCTCTACAGAAGCCCTCATAGTGGGAATATAAAAACGAAATTGTGAGATAAGACCAATTTCAAGGTTGTTTATTCATCTCCTACATAGTTGTCGTAGCCCCAGCAGTGTTTCAAAAGAGTGTTTATCCTCACAATTCTTCACGTTTAAGACTTATTCTTATTAACGTTAGCCTGATGATTTTAAACTTTACCTGCTAATCTTATTACACTGTCTCCAAATTTCGCTTAGCATTTAATCACTTATGATCGCGTAATTTTAATTTAATTTAATATTAATTTTACGACATAAGCGATCCATGTTTGAGTGTAAGCGATTTTAACATCGCTTAGAACATGTTGAGTAAGAAATTAAGCGATCTTAAGTGAATTATTTTCTTTCTCTAAAGGGCCTGTTATACCATACGATATTCAGCTACGATATTCCAAAATTCTTCGGCATTCTATTGTTTTTCCTAATCATTTATTCATGATGAACATTAAATTTTTCAATTTTTTAAAATCAAATCGATTTAATTTAAAAAAACAAGATTTTTAATATCGTATGGAACATCAAAAGATTCCAACAACAGGTAGAGTCATGTTCTATATGATATGCAACACGTACATATTTTTTATTCTTTTTCAATGGAATTAAGTATCAATCACAATCTTAGCTCCTAGTTAGGAAGTTTTCTTAGTTGTTTGGGGTGCATAAAATACCAAATAATAGTTTTGGAAACTTTGTTCCTAGGCCCATTTGACCAATATTGGTAAAAACAGACTTTCGTTTAATAACGCGTGATATGCCCCTTTCTTATTCCGTTTTCTTAACCATTCTTTCATCCAAACAGACCTTTTTTTTCTTCAGTGCGGACTTTCTCTAATTTTTTATGCCGCAGCACTCAAAGCAATTATACAGCACAAAAACAAAACAGCTTATTTTCTTCTTTTAACTTCCATAACGTTAGCGTTAACAGAGAACTTCTCAAAATACTCTTTTTCTCTTCTTTTTCTATATGCAAAGGAGAGCTGTTTCCTCATTAATTATGATTATCATATTTTTGAATAATTAGATTTAAAAACATTGTAGCTGAATATTGTATCGTATAACAGGGCCTTAACACGTATCAATTCCACGATAGTAATTCCAAATTATTTAATATGCATTTTGTTTCATTTTCACCCAGGTAAATAAGAATACAGATAGTTATATGCGTGTCAAATTACATTTACGCCAGGGGGTATTGTTCTATATATTATATTGATTTTATAATTGATGGCATTATAATTTAATAAAATATAGTTTCATACGATTGTAAGAAAACCTGCTGTTCTGTTTTGTATGTAGTAAAGTTTTAAGCTGGAATATCTTGTAATTTTTTTTTTTTTTAATTTATTTATATTTCTTTTTGGATATTTAATGTATCGTTAGATCGCAGAATTATTGGAAGTGTTGTATAAATTCTTGGAAGGTACTATATGCTGTGTGAGTTCAAGAAATATTTAAATGATCTGGAAAAACAATTACCGGTTAGAACAGATGTTTCGCTCATAGTTTTTATCATATTTTTGATGAGTTTATTTGAGATCATTAACTAAGTGACAAAACTTGTGTTTATTTTTAAATTCAGGTCCTGCTTTTTACATAATATAATGATAGGCATAAACATGGAAAACCATGTCTAGAAGCACGCCAAGCTTATGTTTGTTCTTCCATTTGGATTCCATATAATTAGCCTCACTTCAATGTTACTTGTCATGTTTTATATCAATATTAGTTAAATATTAGACTAGAAAATGTCGTTCTAAACATTTCACATACACCAGATGGGATCGGCCGTTGTATATTTATTAATACGCAAGTAAAGATAGGAAAATGAGTAAGATTATAGCCAGAAGACCATGCTTTTCACTCACATTCCATCTCCATTTGAGATCCGGGTTTATTTTCTGGGAAAAGTTAGCTCATCTCAACAGGTTAAGAGTTACCTCCATGAGATTCATGAAGTGATTTCATTGGTTATTCTATCTTCTTATAAAAATTAAAAACCTCATCATATGATCATGCAAAATAAATGTTTCTAATTCGTCCATTTTAAAATTTGGAAAACTATAATAGCAAGACCATTAGCTACTCATTTCAATCCAATGAAATTTCTACCTGAAACTAAATCAGCGATACCAAGACAAATATGAGTAAGGGCGAGACTGTTAACTAGAAAATTAGAATGGCATTTCTTTGTTTGTAAATTGATTAAGGATAATATAATTGATCAATGGTAGAGCACATCATACCTTCCGTTAATGCGTGTTACCGTCGTCGTCTTCTAAGTTTTTGACTTATAGTCGATTTACACGATACAATTTTTAAATTATTTAGAAAGTAGTATCAACTAGTCATACAGACTTCAAACTTGCACAGATGACTAATTAAGACTATGTAATCTTAACGAGACAAGTGACAACACCCATTGACGACATCATCAAATACTTAGGCTCTGTTTAGATTATACAATTTGTAGAATTTTAGAAAAGTAATGTCCACTAGTCGTGCGAATTTCAAACTTGGTCAAATGGTTAATTAAGACAATGGAATCTTAATGAGGCAAATAGCCATGTCAGTCAATGATGTCATCAAATATTTTGGCCTTGTTTACATCACATACTTTTTAGAAATTCTAGAAAAGTAACATGCACTAGTGATACAGACTTCAAACTTGGTCAGATGATTAGTTAAGACAATGCAAAGTGAGACAAGTGTTCTTATGTTACTTATAATATCATTTTTGCTACTGGGAAGAAATGCAAAATCTACTGTGTCATTGTGACATTCTCTCCCACCTGGAGATTTCTTTAAAAATGTGCCTGAATGTATTTGTATAGGCTTCAAATGTAGTCAGATTAAAATACAGCAGATATTTCCATTTTGCATGGTAATACCATTTATCGGCCAAGCATATAAAAGCAAGATATTTCGACTCCATCACATCATGGCTATTGTAAGCCATCATGGCTGTTATTAACCCTCAATCTTTTAATGCACAGCAATTCTTGTTTATATCTTCTTGCTTAAAAGTATAATATGAGAAAATATAGTCAAAACTGAATATGATGATCATATGAAACTGGTCAGTATATGAAACAGAGGTATTCTAGGAAGCATGTGTTCTAGAGGTATGTCAGAGATGTTCTAGCCGAAGGGCCCGATAAAAAATTCTGATTTTATGAAGATAAAATCAGAAGTCAGTTTTACTTTGCCAATTGGACCTGTAATTTTTACAGGCATCCTTTCAAAGAAAGGATCTTTGTAGTTATGAAACATAGATGTTACAACCTTGGTCAGTAGGTGTTCCCTGTAGGAAGGCCATCCTACATGTTTATAAGTGTTACTTCAGGTCTTAGGAAAACATACATTTTTTCAAAAACATAAAACATTTATAAAAAGAAGTATCTTTCCCAGTTAGAGTCTTGAACCTCGACCTCGTCCTCTGAGTGGTTTCTTCTATTGTTCCCTCGAGTACCTGGTTAAAAACAAAAATATATTATTTATGATGTGTAAGGGAGGATGGGTGGGAGAGTAAAATTAGCTTCTGATTTTATCTTCATAAAATCAGAATTAATAAAATTCCGTAATTTTATTTCATATAAAATCGTCAGCTGATTTTACTTTGCGATTGGACCTGTAATTTTTACAGGGCCTTTCGGCAGGTCATCCTCGTTCAAAGCTGATGAAAAAAGCTATTCTGAAAGGCCCCTATGGGAGATAAGATTGGTTTGTGATAGCGTTTTTGCCAGATTTACTCATTTTTCCATTTTCCATTTTTGAGGATCACCTTAATTGGTGTTCCTAGTGTTTTTTCCTTAGAGGAGGATGCCCCTATAGTGGAGTGAGCCTGAAAGATACTCACATCGACTCTGTAGAGAGCTAGGATTTCCTTTATCCATCTAGCTATTGTGGCATTTGAAGCTGGTTTATGTGGCCTGATGTGACAAAGTAGCAGTTGTGCCTCCTTCATCTGTTCTTTTGAGCACCACTCTTGTGTCCTATTTAAGTAAATGTCAATTGCCGTTACTGGACAAAGGTCATGGTCCTTTTCAAAGGGATAGAATACAAGTGGTGTGGGAACCTTTCCCTGTCTGGAATGTTTTACTCTTTTTTTCAAATTGAAATTTGTATACCCCCTCTTTCTTTGTCATAAATTTTACGTTTAAATTTTGTAATTCTGACCCTCGTGCTATGCTGGCAAGAGCTAGTAACATTGTTACTTTTAATGTTAACTGTTTGTCTGTAAGTTCTTGGTAGTTTGGAAATGATTTTAAACATTTTAGAACTTGTTCAACATCCCACACCTCAGAATATCTGGGTTTTGGTTGTTGTTCATTTGAGATACCTTTAAGTAAAGCTCTTATTTTAGGGTGCTCACCTGTTTTGTACCCATTTATTCCACAATGAAATGCTGAAATTTCAGATCTATGGTTGTTTATAGTTTGATATTCCAGTTTTCCTTCAAATAAACTGGTTAGATAGTCCATAATGAGATTTAAAGAGCATTGAAAAGCATCAGTTTGTCGTGAATTACACCAGCTGCTAATTGCTTCTGGTCCCTTCACTCCTCGCTTTTGTGATGAGACTGGCAGCTCTTTCTGAAATGCCCTCTGTTTGTATTATTTTCCTGAGATGAGCCATGCCGTCAATTTGAGGCACCCATTTTGAACTAGAGGTTGTTGTCCCACTGCTGGAATTAGTAGGAGGTTTGGGATTTGTGGTAGAAATAGTGGGTTTTGAATAGACATTTGGAGGAGTGAAGGATACCACGTTTGTGATACCCAGATCGGGGGAACTATTATCATGTCTATTTGGTGAAGTGCTTCCTTTTTTACAGTATGTCCCACTAGACTGAAAGGAGGGAAAGCATAAGGAAACATTTGAGACCAGTTTTGTTGGAACGCATCCCTTGCTATGCTTTGTGGATCTGGTTTCCAACTTATGCATTTGTCCATTTGATGGTTTTCTAGTGACGCAAACAGGTCCACTGTGGGTAGGCCTAACTTTATGTAAATTTTCTTGAAAACTGTTGTATGTAGTTTCCATTTGCTGGAGCTTGTCAGTCTGGACTCTTTGTCCGCCTCCACATTTAATTCCGAAGGTAAGTATTCCGCTGTGCTTGTTATGCGTCTGTGAAGAAGGTATGACCAGATTGATCTGGCTATGTTGAACATGTGTAAGTTTTTGGTTCCTCCCATGTTTTTCAGATAAGCTATAGGGCACATGTGTTGTCTATTTGCATGTGGATTGTATTGGCCTGAACATCTCTGGTGAATGTTTTTATTGTATGTTCTACCACTATTAGTTCCAAGATGTTTATGTGTAGGGTCCTCTTGTTCGCATTCCATACTCCCCTGTGGCCTTTCCCTGACAGGCTGCTCTCCATCCTAGTGGAGAAGCATCTGATGATATTATCAGATCTGGGTTGCTTATTGCAATCTCTCTCCCATTGTAAATTGTCATGTTTTCTATCCACCAGTGTAGTTCTAGACGCGCTTCTCTTGTCAAAGTAATCATGGTCGTGTAAGACAATTTCTTTTGAAGAAAATATGTTCTGTAGTCTTTGTATGTGTCGTAGTTGTAGGGGAGTAGGTGTAAAAGCTGCAGCTAGTGCACAGAGTTTCCCTATCACCTTTGAAAGTTCCCTGATTGAAATAACTTTTGTTTTCAATGTGTTTTGGCATAAGTTCAATAAATTTTCCATCTTCTGTTCTGGTTTTGTCAATGTCATATTTTGGCTGTTGACTAGAACTCCCAGAAATTACATTATGGTATTTGGAGTCAGAACAGATTTATGTTCTTTTAAAGGAACCATCATACTAAGGATAGTAGTTATTTCAGCTTTCCAGGGATGGGTGTAAAAATAATAGTGGATTAATATCGCTGCTGAAAATTATTGCCAAAACTGCTGTTTGTTGCTCCTTATGCTAAGCAATGTTTTTGGCTTTTTTTAAAGTAAAAATTGACTGTATTTTCCACCAAATGAACTTTTCACGTTTTAAATATTTTTATTGTATTCTTTCCATGTCTTGATATAGCTATTAATAATCATATGAGCTTGCTCTTGTAGATGTGTTTTTCTGATTAATATAGGAGAGACGTTGGTTGTTTTGGATTCACCTACACTTAATTTGTTGTATCTCCCTCACTCCTCTGCAGAGGCCATTTAAGTTATCAAAATGTAGCATTATAAATGGAAGAGGCTTCTGCTCTGCTCTATGGCTCAAAACTCAGAAGAAACTCTGTATAGGAGAGAGTGCATGCGACTACTTGTTTGTCCATATTACATACAGTAGACTCACAGTTATTGGATCCTCCAAGGTATATAGCAAAATGGTTCGAATAACTTGGAGTCGAATAATTAAAACCATGCCATATCTTTTGAGGGAAGACTACCTGGTTATTATGAGATGAGATCAACACTGAAGTAAATAGGTGTAATATTGTAAAACTGATCATATGTTTTTCAACCTATATGACATACCCTACAATTTATTACATCCATGATACACTTTTGTTCTTGTCTTGAAACATTGTTCTTTTCTCTGTTTTCCTGATAAGTTCAAATAACTGAGGGTTTTCTGGGTCCAACCGAAAATACGAGTTACTGACTGTTGGAATAAATTTAAATCTTTTTAAATGGTTTTGATAAAGGAGATCGAAGGAGAAATAAAGTTAGTATTAATAACTGGGAAGTTAAGTCTAATATACTTAATATAAGTAAAATAATTTTCTTCTAATCTAAAATTGCATGTTTGGGAATTTATTTTTGCAGTTCTCAAAATCACAAATAGAAAAAAGTAGAGAATATTCGCAAATGTTCCTATATATTGCAAAAGTTATGGTAACATTTTCCAGCCAAATATCTGCCAGTAAATTAGTTAAAACATTCAAACAAGTATTCTAATATACCATTAAAATAATTTTGTTCAAATACTGAATTACTCAAACTTCAGAAACTTTCATAAATATTTCCAGTAACTCGTTGCAAACTCAAACTTGTTTTTCGTTACTCATTTATGATACATCTAATGCTTCCAGAAAGATAGTCATTTATACTATACCATTATTAAGTTTTTTATCTCATTTAACATAGTATCTATTAAAGATGGAATGCCCAATTATTGATGATGTCAGAGATGAAACTTTGAAGTTATCGTATAAGAAGAGGTTGGAACAAGTGGAGAAGGATGCACATAGTTTGTCTACAAAAAGGATTCATAAGACATCAAATCAAACATGTCTGAGTCCAGCACTTGGAAAATCAGAATCCATTCTGACACATATTGTTAGTGGATCAACATAGTCTCTATTTCCATAGCTATTATAGCTGCGTTAGTAGCATGACCGCCCACGTGCTACATACTCTCTGTTCATACAAAGCTGTTATCACTCAAGGTATGGATGACTATTGATGTGTATTTCTTTGTTTTATTTATCAGTATTATACAGTAGAATCTTGGTTTTTGGAACTCCAGAGGGATGAAGAAAAAGCTTTTCTATGACATTTTGACCACAGTTTTCAAATCCAAAGAAAAAACGAAAAGTTGGAATAACCAAGGAATTCTAAGAAACTGGCTTTCTACTGTATGTCTATTTTTTTATGCTTGAAGGTAAAACAACTGTCTTTAGTTTTTAACTCACAAAAAATTATATCAAAGGTTTGTTCTTCATGTAAGATATATTACATTTCTTTACTGCTGCTTTTAATGTTTTTTGAATTTTTGTGTGTGTGGTCAATGATTTCCTTATCAGACATTGGTTAATAATTACGTTACAACTTGAATGACATAATCATTAGTCAATGAGCTACTGTTTGGAGCTTTTGTACCTAATTATTTCTGTACCATAATGAACTCAGTTAGTGATCTAAAATGTCCTTCAGACTATACCACTGTATGATTGGACAAAACTTTACTGTGAAGATTGTTTGATCAACAATCCGTATCTTCCGCAAATAATGATGGACGATGAAGATTGCGTGGCTGTATTGAATTTTCAAAGTCTGGTGGCGAGGTAGAATGATTAAGAAATGTTAATTCAACAACGTTGACGAATGATTACCTGTATGCTGATTGGGCACTTGTTATTCAAGATCTATCTAAGGATTGGCCAGTTCAAGGAGATGGAAAATTACTTTGGTCTCTGGCCAAAATCAAAGAGGTAATAATATTGAGAGTATAGAGTTCACAAGCCTCTGTGGAGTAGAATAATTTTATTAACAATTAAATGGAAAGTTTATTCATAACATAATGTCCTATCCCTTTACTAGAATTACAGATATTGCTACAGGGAATGTGTCAAATAAGCAACAAACTGTGTGGTGTTATTTTGCTTAAAAGTTTTGTCTTCCCTCTTCTAACTACTAAGCGTCTACTACTATTCCTACAAAAGTTAATAAGCACTGGCCTCTAATAAGTACCAGTCTGCAATAAGCACTTACTCCAGAACTATAAAAGTAAGTAGGTGCTAGGGGCTTGGACTGACAGAACTTGTAAAACTGCATTATAATAAGTTTTTTACCATTTCATGATCTACTTTACTACTTTTCCAAGTGAAATTATTGCATTGTTCTATACCCTCTTTTTTACATTCCTGCAACATTTTTAGGAAACTACGAAATAATAGTTTCTTTCTACTGCATGATGGTTGTTCCTTTTATAGCTATATCTAACCAACAAAGATAACTAAAGATAACTTTCGAATAAAGATAACTTTCGATTCACTGTTCAAAGACCACGAGGTTAATATTTTTAAAGTCATAGCAACAAACCACGAGTTAGAAAACCAAAGAATAGACAAATTAACGAGAGAAATCAGCAGTTTTAAGGAGAGTCTAGAATTTAACATTTAACCGGTTAACAGAGCAAGAAGATCGATCTTGTACTAAACAATATACGTATATATTGAAGGAATACCAGAAAGCCAACACGAAACCTGGGATGATTGCACGGTTAAGATTTATAAATTCTTAGAGGAAAAATTAGAAATGGACTGTACAAACATAATAGAAAGAGCTCATCGGACATCCAAAGGACGTGCAAATGGCAAGCTGAGAACAATTATTGCAAAATTTCTTAGTTATGTTGACAAAAAAGAAATCTTACATAATTGCAAGAAATTAAAGGGGACATCCTTTAGTGTATACGAAGATTTCTCAAAAGAGACCGTGGAGCTAAAGAAAGATTTAAGGCAGAAGGTACTGAAAAACAGAAAAGAAGGTAAAATATCATATATAAATTATTGTACGGTTATCTGCCGAGATGCTTAAATTTTTTACATTTTACACTTTACATTTATATATATGATCTGTTAAAATGGTGCCCCAAATCCCAACTTCGGATTTTGAATCCATAAAATTTGATCCTTTTGTACCTTCTGATGATATTCTTTTAAATAATCTTTCTGATCCAGATGCTCAGTTTTTTAACGAAAAAAATTTCCACGATCTT
>JANTOQ010574901.1:0-10753 GCA_027564595.1 Bythotiara depressa
TTTATAATCGTAGGGATAAAATATCTAAACTGTAAAATAAACTTTCTGAAACCAGTATAGAAAAATGAGCACAGCATAAAAAACAAGAAAAAGGGAGAACAGAGAACACATGTGCCAGACCACTTCTATTATATTCCATAAACACTTGCTTCCCAATGTTGTGGAATGTATCTCTGTATATTATCTATCTTCATTAATATCGACATTGATATCTTACTTTCTGAGGATTTTTTGACCACAAACAAGGCACAATTTATTCAGTTTTCCCAAATGTTCATCCATGCTTTATATAAACCAGTCTTAATTAAGATGACTACCTCGTCAACAACAACTAACAGAATAACAGGGAAAACCAAAAATAAAAATATAAATACTACTTAAAAATCTAGCAGGCAATTAGTTTATAACAACAACTTACCTTCACTTTATTTAGTTAGATAACAAGCTGGCTTCTAGAAATTGAATGCTGTCTTGGGGAGGCAGTATATACCTTCTAAATTGAGTGCAAGTGAGGCAAATTCTTTAGGGACATACGTAAAATATACAGCAAAACCTTTTAAAAGCACAGAATTTAAAATATCGTAGTAGTCAAGAAGAATCTGAGTAAAAATTTGAACTTACCTTGGCAGCTACGATCATGCCTTTTATCTACTCATCCTAATTATTTAGTTATAATTCTCTTTATATTCTAATGATGAAATGTTGCTTATAAATACTTCTCAAATAAACCGTAAGGCCAAGTCTATAGCTATATAATTTCTTTCTTAAGTTCCATCCAGCTCATGAACATGCTTTATATTCTAATGATGAATGTTGCCTACATACGTTTCAAAAAGAAAAACTAGCTAGTTAGCTACCTTAGGTATTTCCGTTCCTCCTACAGACAAGAGCAACATGAAAAAGGATTGTCTCATTTTACTGTTTCTTTGCCTGCCATTAACTTGTAGCCTTCAGCTACCAAGATACGGCAGTTCCTACCTTCAACTCTTAAAGGTAAACGAGGCAAAAAAGGAAATTTACCTTAACTTGAAGTGGGATGACCGCAAAACAGTCAGAATGAATGAAGGAAAGCAACTATGATAGGGAAACATTCAAGTACTTCCCACCATATATGACTTTTGCAAGCCCTAGAAAATTATTTTTAATGTTTATTTTCTTGCTGAAATACTCCCTAGTCACGAAACTCAAAAGTTCGACGTCAATTGCTGCAAACCTTCTGAAGGTTAATTCTTCTTGTTAAAGCGTTCTCCTGTCTTTTTCTTGCTTTGTTTTGGAGGATTTACTATTCTCCTGTAGGTTTGTGGGATTGATACAGGTTAGAAGGTTTATTTCTACGAATACAACATAACAAAGTGTACATTACAAAACTGATGGTAATCTGTCGGCTCTCGTGACGTTATTTTCCGATCGAAAATTTGAAAGTTTTCGGCAATGCGGGTGGTTCATAAACTGAATGGCGGTCTCTTTCATCCAGAACAATAAGTTGAAAATCCAGCTTCGCTCTTATATATCTTTGGTGACTCTAAAATAAATGTCACCCATGGTTGGGCGACGAAGAATGTTTTTTTAGTTAGCGTAAAACGGCCACAAACCGTATTGTTTTAACCTTTTAAACTTAATTAAAAATGGAATACACGATTCTGTAATGTTGTCCTCATATCACAAAGTCGAACAGTCGACAACAAAGTATAAGGCACTTTGTCAGTACTCTCATTTATGCTACTTAAATTCTCCTACTCTGCCTCTTAAATATTTTTATAAGCGTTTCAAAAAGTTTAAATAAATCGGTTTCATTCGCTGCATTTAGAACCATATTATTCCTTGCTTCTTCACTGCACTCCTCTTCTTAACCCTATTTTGGTTGGGCTATTTGATGGACGTTAAAAGGTTGGCGGGGGTAAATTACCCCCCCCCCCCACCTTAAAATTTGAACTAAAGGTGCTACGAACGTATAATTTTGTATGGTAGTAGCCACAACCTTTTACTTTTCAGAAATGGTCCACTCACATACACTGGCAACAAATCTTTCGCTGAAGTCAGCATTTTTCCAGTGAGGTCAGCTAAAATCGGTGAAAATTAGCACTTCCACGCAAATTACAATTAAAAGTAAACCAATAATGGAAAAAATGTAGTTCACCCACCAAATTATAGGTATTGCAAATGCCCTTTCAGAAAAACTAAAATTTGGTTTACCCATACTGGACGCTTTTTGCTGACGTCAGCATTTCTTTATGACGTTTTTGTGTTTTTTTGTTCAAAAATGATAAATGACGCCACGTGACGTCATCAAGTCGCATTTTGACAAAAACGTGAGATAATATTTACTTTCTTATAATTGACTTCTGGTGCAAGTATGAAGGGAATTGCACTATGTTTGAAGAAGTTATGACCATTGACGTATTTTTCAGCTTGCATGTGGAGTATATAGGAGAAGTTGTATTTTTCCTCCAATTAGCAATATTCGTACAAGCATAACCACGGAACAAATTATCGAAGAATCATGATTGACCCCTCCATGGAAAGCTACAATGTTGCTCTTTATGAAAGAGAACATTTGAATGCTCAATCAATGTTTAATTCTGCTGAGATCAGCACTTTTTCAGAATTGTTTTAGAGAAAAACGGGAAAGTACACCACGTGACGTCACGTGACGTCATCATGATGAAGTTTTACTAATTTGTGACAAAATGTTTTACTACTTTATATCTTTGTTTTATCCAAAGTTCAAGTCATTTGAGTACGTTTAGCAAACGTTATGGCCATTTACATTTATAGAAATATAATATCGGGATAAATAAAAGCACCTGTCACCTGTCCCCAACAAAACCCCCATAAATGTTTTCCTAGACATGTGTATGATCCTAAACTGGCAGGAAATGTGTAAAACTAAATTTGGTTCACATAAAATCCAGCGCGGGCCTTCGGCCCGCTCCAATTTCTTGTTTTCTACAATTTTATGGTTGGGTTAGGGCGAGGCTTTTTCATATATGCCTGAACATTCTGCATACTCGAAGACTGTGTATTACATAAAGTGATGCTTTTTAAATATCAACTGATGACTTTTTTCAATGCGAATTATTTCCATGTTCGGAAGTCAGTTGTTTTAAAAACAAAAGGGAAGGTCTCTTGATTGCCATATTTTGTTAATATAACCAATCAGCAATATCATAATAAGCAGCCGAAAGGCGCGCGAATTTAAATACTGGCAAAATACAACATTAGCGAGTTAAGATGCAAGGAAAGTGAGTGGTTGTTAACGAGAATGTTTGTTGTTTGGTACAAAACAATTAAATCAAACGTTTTAATGAAAGATTTTCGCGAGTATTTTCTTATCGATTTTTTTTATTATGAAAGGAAGAATTTCTCTATAGTGCGTATTTCTGACTGGTGTAAAACAACCAGAAGCACCACTGTAAATACGCGCCCGATGTGTTTTTCTCCTAAAAACTGTTCCTTGGAATGTAATAAAATTTATTACAAATTATTACAATCGTAGTTACGTGACAATCCCAGTAGTTACGTGTTCAACTTCAATCACTATTGCTGTATGCTGGATGAGTTTTTCACAAAAAATCAACGAATTATGTTTTGAATTGTTGTTTTTGTGCACTACAAGCAACACCATATACAAATGGGAAGCAGTGGTGTAGACTTTTAAGGTATATCTCGGAGTTCATTGCTTACAAAAAGTACTCATAAAAAATGCAGGAGTTTACTTTTGAAATTTTCTGTCCCAATAGGATGGTATTGTTGTTGTTTTTACCATTTTGGCCAGTACAGAAAATATGCAACTAATTGGTAAAACCAACGTTATCATATGACCAATAGGGCTTGGTAAAAAACATAATAGTAAATTAAACACAAACATAAACAAATATAAACTTTAAGACAACAAATTGATTACAAGTTTGTACTTTCTATTTTTCAAACTTGGAGCTGTTGTGATACGTCCAGTTATTAATGAGATAAACAAACATATTCATAATCAACAACAAATCCAGAGGAGTACTGTCAATATTATTTGGAAAGGACCAAATATTCAGCCAGAAATATGGCAATTTTCACTATTTTAACAATAACCGTACACACGATTCCTGGACCCAAAAATCTTAGATATTAATAAAACAAAGACCCTTGTTTTCATGATAAACAGCAAATGATCCAATTCTCAATCATATAAACCTATTCGTAATATTTAAAAATTACCTACGTATGTAGTATACAATAAATTGAAGTAAATATGTTTTCAATTGAGATTTGTGATCCTAATGTTCTGGTGTTCATTTCAGTAATTTATTGTGTTTTAAAAATGCCACACAAAACGTTCCTGTTCCTGAAAATCGAGGAAGTATACTCTTGAATCAATTATATTCATGATGAAGACAAATAATACAACATTTCTTAGCTTGACAGGTGATAGTTAGGAGAAGTTTACCAAAATGGAAGACGAAAATGTTTTTATTTTATTTTGCTAGGAACTAAATGTGATACACAATAATATCCCTCGGTACAACATACAGATCTCACAAGCTCGGTCGCCGTTAGCTGAACATCCGACATTTTGTATTTCTACACGGACAAACATAGAGTAAGTATCTCGTTAAAAACTGCTAATATCGATTGGCTCATATATTTAATTTTTTTATTCTGATTTTCATTATAATGTAGGACTTATATGATTAGCGACATGATTTTATTATCTGTGAAAATGTATTACACAAAAAACACAATGTTTTGCAGTATTAACAATCTTCTAACACAGTTGCTGCAATTGAAAAAATAAGTATTCGTGTATTCGGGAGTTCATTATATTGGTTCGTTTCTGTATAGAGAATAAACCAACGCTTGCGAAATACTTGGACAATGACAAATTTATGATGTAAATAATTACTTTAAGAACAACATAGATAACTAAAAGAATGCAGGTTTAATAACCATTACATGTCGACTTGGACGACAGTTTTCTATTCGGAACTGTTTGGTTGAGTGCAAATTCCTACTTGATTTACAGATTCTATTATGAAACGTGCATGGCTGAAATATGAAGTAAAATTACAATCAGGACTTAGACATGTTACACGTGGTAGTATTTTTGTCGAAATCAAGGGGAAATGGCACACCCAAAACTGAAAAAGGTAACGAAAATGCGTATATATTCTTTCTAATTATGGTTTGTTTATCTCCGGCGCTCTTTTCTCATCATTGCCATTGTCATTACAAAGGTAAGCCATTTTCTATGATTTGAACTCTGATAAGCTTTACAAATCTGGGTCGGAGCAAGGAACTGAAGATTGACGGGGAAACAGGCCAAGTAGAACATATTCTACGCAACATTCTGGAAATTGAGAATGCTCTAGAGTTGCTAAAATGGACATGAAAAATATTTTTAAAGAACAGAAAATGCGCTTTTTGTTTGCAAAAATTGAATAAATATTCACTCTAAAAGGCACTCTAACTTTTACCAAAACGATTGGGCTTGTAAGTGACTCCGATTACACTACTCTAGCACATTCGCATATTTATTAATTGATACCGCTTATGACGCACACAAACGAATAAACATGAACCCTGATTTTTGTTAAGATCCTTGTCCTTCTGTTACACTTTGCATTTCGGTGCGATTCAACTAGGATACGTAACCTCTCGGTTGCGCGTGAAAGTAGTTACCATTTACTAAGAATAGAAATAAGGTAAAAATCGTTAATTAAGTAAACTGAAAATACTTTTTTTGTCCCAACCCATTTTTTATCTATATTTTATACTAAATCGTTTTAAAAATATTCTGTATTCCTCTCTCGACATATATAATCGGCAATTACTATGTGTCGAATCAATGGTCCTAGCTGCCGAATTGTTTTATTGATGTGTACCTAAGTGGCATGGATATGTAACAAAATCACGTTTGCGGTATGTTGACTCATACTCTTGGTAAAAATGTAAAAACAGAAACCTACCCAATGTGGTGCGTATAAAACAAAGCCATATATAGAGTAATGGGAACAGTTTCAAAGTCATATTTGCATCAACAACAGTTAAGAAACAAATTAATTTAAAAAATGACAACGCCCGGCCTTCTTCAATGCAGTCTTATAAAAACATTAAATACGAAACGAGCAGTTACAATAAAGTTATGGTTTTTAATTCCAAAGATGATCAAACATTTTTATTTACAAATCTATAACATTGTTTGAACCAATGAGAATATATATTTGTATGTATGGCACATTTTCAACCAATCAGAATACGTATCTTCTTCGATATCAATAACGTTTTAAGAAATATTATCAACCAAGAAAATTGACTTGCATTTTCACAACGATAATCATATATGTAAAATAAGATCTAAAACTGTTTTCAGCTCTCATCTCAGCAAGACTTGCAAAAGATGTTGCGATCTCTTTACCAAAAGCTCTCTTGAAGTTGCGATTAAAGTACACAAACACCAGCTTATTATTTTCTTAATTTGCATGCATTATCAAAACAAGAAATCGTGTGCTGCCTCCACAAGCATTTTTCATGTTCATTCTTCTACTTTCAGGGGAAATTGAACATAAAAATGGATCTGTTATGAACTCGTGGTCCTCTTGCGTACAGTGGCTAAATACCACAGGGCGCTATCATGTGACATATGTGATAGTTGGAATTGTGAGAATAATTATCCACAACAATAATCTGTAAACCCTGTTTATCACATAAACTGCCTTTCCTAGAAAGCTTTATTGATGAACAGACAAAATGATAACAACATTCACGATCTTGAGGCAATTGCGAACAGCTCACCTAAATGTGAATGGTCTGTTATCTAAACTTGGCAATATAAAAAGTCTATTACTTCAAACAAAACTTGATATTTATAAGTGAATGTAATAAGTGAATGTAAACTAGAATCTAAACATCGATGACAATGAAGTAAAATTGTATATTGCATTTTCCTATTGGCATGATCGGAATAAACACGCTGGTGGAGTTTTATGTTATGTCAGTGGAAACCTTGAAAGTCACTCTTTGAAATATCTAGAAGTCAACATATTTGAAACAGTGTAGGTCAAAGTGTGCCTGGAATAATCTAAACAAATTTATATAGCTGGGGTTTACAGGCCACCATCTAAGATTCTAGAAAATCTTGATAGCAGTGAATATCTGATATACTCATATAAAAAGAGTAATTGATAGAGATGGTATTGAAGAAACAGACCCATTGAAAATTGAAAATATTTGAATAAATCTCTTGTGGTGTTGCAGCCAAAGTTTTCATCAGATTCATCTAAAATAAATACACCTGTTTGCCCAAACGCTTTCCTATTTAAAAGAAAGCATTCGAGCATCATATAAATTGTCTTAAAAATGAGAAAGCTACATAATTGGATGGAATAAAAAATTCTTGTTCTCACCATTTCTTGAACACAGATTTTCAACAGATCTTCACAGAGCCCTATATGCCTAAACGTTGGAAATAAAATGAAACTAAAATTGGAACCGAGCAACTATAGCCCTATTACTATACTACCAATTACTATGAAGAGGTTTGAGAAAATAGTACATCGTCAAGTCTTCATATCAAGTATGTTTCTACGTTTGGATTTACATTCAGAACGATGTTTTCAACTGCAACTACTGTTTTTGATGTTTCAGATTTTATTCTTGATCATCTTGATATAAAGGGACGTGTCAGTGTTATGTTAATCGGTCTCAAAAAGGATTTTTTGTAACGGAATACAGACGTTTTTATTTGCATAGTAAAATAAATAGCCCGAATTCCAGCTAACGAAGACCGCTACTGAGACTGCAAAACACAAGAAAACACACTTTTATTTCGATTTTGATTAAATTCTTCCAACTTTTAACTTTCAAATACTTACTATGAGTATTATGAGCAAGTTGCAAAACATTAAATCCAAAGGTCACGTTTCGTTCTACGTGTGAATCAGAAAGGATTGCAAATGGCGTTTCGTCGTTTTGCTTCTGGGAACAAGAACGTTTCGTATATTATTTTACAAAATTACTGATCCAAGTACAAGAAAAGGGAGATATCAAGTATGTATGTGAATTCGAAACATTTTTACTTGGCAGCTGATAGGCACCTATGATATGAATAAAAATATGTTATGTTTTTATGACTGCTAGCTAAGCTGAACATTGCGAATTGGATGTAGCTAAGCTTGTGGATCAAGGAGAAAAAAATAGTCAATTTTCTAGTTATATATTTTTACGTATTTATCAACGGAGACACAGTTCTTTCCAAGTGACATTGGCAGTGTTTCTAAGGATTCTTTGTTGATATATATATCTATTTATCTCATCAACCTGTCGCAAGGCAAAGCTAGCATTTTATATGTTTGTTTATGTTCATAACATCGGTACGGTCCTGTACCAACGCCCTGTTGGTCACGCGAGAATGTTGATTCGGCCAATCAAGATTACGTATTTTCTGTAGTGCCCTCTAGCAAAATGGATGCCAGGTAATAATACAGTAAACCATCATATTTTGCTACAAAACCCCGATCCTTTGGCTTTCGTCACACTTCTCTTGAGTGGTTTGAATAATAACTTTCGGACAGAAAACAGTTTACACTCATAAACAAAATTCCGACTGATCTATGGTAAAATAATGCTTATGGTGTTCCACAAGGTTCAGTCTCTAGGATCCCTACTTTTTCTGCTCTTCATAACTGATTTAAAGAAAAATGATATTGTTATCTTTATGCAGATGATTAAATTATTATATAGAGTCATAAAAGTGTAGTTACCATCATTTTAAATCTTGAATTAGAGCTTACAAATGTTGACAGATGGGTTAGCCAAAACAAAATGACCATCAATAATAAAAAGACTGAATTAAGATCTCTCGATAAACAAGGTGAATAAATGTTAAATATATTACACTTCCTAATTTTTCCTTCAAACCAAACGTTGCTGTCAACAATATGAATAGTAGTTCTTTAATTATCCATTAAAAAAATTGACGAAATACTAAATCATGGTGGGAAAAAACCCCTTTGAAAACCGACCTTTTCAGATGCATTTTAAACGCTATATGGAGATCTAAGTTGCTTCAAGTTGTTTTAAAATCACTAAATTCCGATCCTCTGTGGCCACATTGACTAGAAGATAAATAGCGTGTTCGGAATGTTTTTATTTGGTCCTGCTTCCAGAGTTATTGTATATTTTAATGCACGGAAACATTACCAATACAACCACTCTTCACTTAAACGTCTGTACATTTTGAAAAAAAAGAAAACAAAAAAATTCCGAACACAATATTTGCACAATGCATATCTCTTTGACGTAATATGTAACACGACAATGCGGTAATGAGATGGAGCTAAATATGTAACTTCATAAGCGATAAGCCTGCACGTTAACGGTACAGCTTTTCCGAATAGCTGTCCTTTAATTTCAAGATGCAGCAAAAGAGTAGGAGAATAAATAGTATCGGGTAATATATTGTAAACGCGCGTTGACCGGTTAATTAAAAAGCGTTTCGTTATTTTGGTGCAAAATAGAATTGCCACAAAAGAAAATTTGAAATAGACAGCTAATTAGAAATAGACAGCTAATTAGAAATAGACAGCTAATTAGAAATAGACAGCTAATTAGATAATATTAAATAGATTTTTAAATGATATCAGTTAATAATGCAAAGAAAACATCAAATTGTTGCCTAAAAATGTTTGTAGTCCCCGTGAAGCATTTCTAAATGATTAGGTAAATATAAAATGAAGAAAAAATCTTCCGTTTCAAAAGGTATCGAGAGACCTTAATTTCCTTTTTTTGACAAAAGCATACTAAAATCTCATGACAATAAAACTGTCAAATAAACGGGTATTCCCAGGTTATAATAAAATATCTAGAAGTTATTTCTTATGAGAATCTGCTATGACAATGCGACATTAAAAACACCAATAAAAGGATCTTTAAAACAACCCATAATAAAGTCCATTGCTCCATGTTTAACCACGTTTACAAAATAACCTCTGATTAATGCACTTGTCATGTCACATTTTCACTACTGTTCACCGGTATGGGCTTGTACATCTCATTTTAGATTGAACAAAGTCAATAAAAAACTACAATAGGCCAGAAGCTTTCTTGATAGGAAAGAAATGTTTACAATTCAAGTATTGATTGAAAAAAATGATTCAATTAGTTCTATTAAAGCACTAAGTCAACTTGCTCACAGCATGTGCTCACATTTTAGTTTGTCAAAAACTGTGTCAATCATAATACAAGAGGGGATTTAAAAAATAATGTCACACTCCCAATGGTTGCAACTAAACTTTTATAACATATTTGTTCACAAACAATACAATAATATTTTCATTATATTATTTCATTGATTTGTTGAAACAATTACTTGAATTTCTTTACTTTTGACTTTTGTCTACAGTTAGTGATTTAGTCAAACATACAGGCTATTCTATTACATATAATATGTCTATTCAAGCCAATCAAAATCTGTACTTTTAGGTAAACAATATCACATGTATTTAGAAGGCTTCTCACGGGTCCATACAAGTTTTGCATCAAATAAAGTGTATAAAACGGCACAGTGTTCAAATATTCGTGAATGTCAAGGTGCTGTAAACCAGAAGGGATGCTTTTATGTAGAAACATAATTTGCTGCGACACTTTCAAAACAAATATATTGCGTTAAAGTATAGTGTACCAGAAACGGTAAAACGTTTTGTATAACATTTCCCGTTGGCCAACATAGTTTGATGTTGAACCTGCTGTTGCCGCTCTTATTGAAACT
>JANTOQ010575012.1:0-10752 GCA_027564595.1 Bythotiara depressa
TTTTCTCGTAACTCTCCATTTCTCGTAACTCTCCACTTAGACGAACTGCTTTCTAAGCATTTTTTATTTAAGCGCTTCCGACGTAATATTACGCACCTTTCCGTACTTGTATTTTTTGTGGCTGACGTAATATTACACAAATAGACTTTGGCTGTTTTTTCGTCTTGTTTCTATCGGATAATTACGTCTGGGTATTTCTTGTTGCCGTATTATTAGACTTTAAAATTATCTTTAATTTGAGCGCAGATTTACCGCGATAGCCTAAACAAGGAACTTGCGTAAACAAAACGAAATTTATTGCGTCAGGAAAAAGTTAGAATTTCATTTTTGCAAAATAACCCGAAAGGTATCAACCGGATACGAAAGGCATCCACTAAACAACCGGATACAAAAGGCATCCACTAAACAACCGGATACAAAAGGCATCCACTAAACAAACTTTGACTTTATATAACATGCCAATATATTTTTTAATATGTTTTGTTATTTTACTTTCAAAGAAACCTATACGATTTTCCCCCATGTAAGAGTCAAATAAAACACCAATATCTCCTTTGATAATAGTATTGTTGTATTGTTGATAGCGAAGTCTGGAGGTTTTAATGGGATATCTTAAGCTCGTGATTAATTACTAACAAATGAATATTTTGTTTTTCCTGTATTTAGAGATAATCAATTTACTTGAAACCACTCGTTTACTATAAGTTCCCGGTTCATTGTTTGAAAAAGTATATTATTATTCCGTTGGAATAGAATAAATTAGTAGCTATCAACAAATAAGAAGGAATTGATGGTTTTTGAGGATTTGTGTGAATACTTATGATATATCAGAAATAATATTGACCCTTGGTACTCCACCACAAGTAATGTTTTCATAATTGGTTTTTTCGTGTTTACAAGCTATATTGATTACTTGATGAAAGATAGCTCTTAAATCTTTTTAGATTGACATTACATACACCATAAATTTGAAGTTTTGCAAGTAACATTTTATGATCTACAGTATCAAAAGTTTTAGATAAATATTCCTAGTGCGAATTTATTCTCATTTAATGAGCTTAAGTGTGATTAAGAATTATTCTACCCCCAGAAATATATACCCCTGACATATTCCAAATATACCGGGAAAAAAATGTCGGTAAAATTTTTTGGCAAACTTATTCGTCGGCAAAAATTGTCGTCGCCAAACCAAAAATTCGTCACTTTTTTCCAACAAACAATTTTTTCCAAGTTTCCAAATTTTCAACTTTTTAAATTTCAGTTCAAAGAAATTTTGTCTCAACCAATCACAATCTTTAAATATATTTTTTAGTAAGTGGAAATCTGGTTTAATCCGGAAATCCTTACGTTTATAGCGGAAGTAATATCATATTTCATTTTAATTATTGATTTATTATTGACTTATTTATTTATCTGTAATTTTCAGACTGATGGGTATATTAATGCACGAACACCCTGAACAGCACCAGGTAAACACAATGAGACGACGCAAACAGGGAATAACCGTTCGCCACCCGCTTGATCTTATTGATACAAACATACACAGAGATGTATATACTACAGACGATGATGCGATAGAAAAAGAGAAACAAAAGAATGAAGAAAATGACAGAAAAGCGAGTTGGTTCTCAATAAAACGAGCAGGTAAGCTAAATCGTCAATAAACTAGATCCAAGTATTTTATGATTTTTCCCGGTAACACCTGATTGATATACCTATTATCCCTATTTTCTAAAGAAATAGACTCCAGTTTTTTCAAAGCTAAACTAACATTAAACTTTATTTTCTTGCAGCAATTTTTCCTACGCGAATATAATTTATTTTGCTCCCTCGTCCGCACGAGCGGGCGCTGTGGCAACGTGATTGTAACAAAATATATCGAGCGTGGAAAAATGACTTTCAAAACAACAACAAAAGTACACTCGTATTTTTTTTACATAGATAGACCTTTCCGGAAATTAATTTGTGTGACGGAAGTCAAAATTTTCGCTCAGAGATATGGTTTGCTTTTAAAAAACGGGTTTCAGAATCGGATTCCCCATTAAAATTGTTATTTTATGTTCAAGATTTTAAAATTATACCATCATATTTCTAGAAAGAACTGCAACTGTTTTAATATTTTTTTAATGAATTACATGGAAACGAGGCTAAGAGTGATTACTGAATTATTTACAGAACTTTGACTGAGTGTATACAATAGCCAAAACAACTTATCGTAGGTACTTGAGATTTTCAACAAAGAAATGTTTTTAGGAAATGTTTGTACCATGTTTGTACCTTATAATAAAAACAAGTTTAGTATTATTTTGAATTACGAATATAATAGCCAAGTTTTCTGGGTGTTTCAATAGTCCTTTTCATATTAGGCCCAAATTTGAAGTTTATTTTTATTAAAACAGACTTTATTATGGCTATAGGGTATTTTTCAAGTTTTTAAACCCAAAGAGATTTTATGGTTTATGACCATATTCGGTCAAAACCTTATTCTTATATTTTGATTTAGCAACCCAAGCCTCGTTATGATAAAGAGGCTTCGGTTATTGAATATTTTCTAACAGTTGATAACGCTTCCCTGATTTACTAATAACTCTAAAAAATTTTTTGTTTTGTTTACTTTTTGACAAGGAATCCGAATCTTTAATCTGTTTTCATTTACCCTTAAGACCCTTAAGACGTACATATACGTCTTTTTGGACCGTTTCATTACAGTACTAATATCTCTGGAACGAAAAGGAAACAGGAAATGCGGATCAGACTGTTAGAATCTACATTAAATTCTACGTCGGACAATGCTGTTTTTATGCCGTTAAAGGGCAACGAATCGCTGCTGTGCAACGATCCATTGCCGCGAAACTAGTGAAACATTTGCACTGTTTTAAAAAACGCCTCAGATTCTAAGGGTTAAAATGCACAGAATGTGCTGTTTTGAAAAGATGACGTAATATTGCACAATGATTTATGAAAAGGAATATACTGATCCATAAACATAAAACATTCGATTCGAGAAAAGAAGTCGCCGTCAAACTTGTTTGGTCATGCAGTACACAATTGCAAATAAAAATAGCAACAACAACAATTACAAAACATTTATAGATAGAAAATCATAGTACGTCTAAGAATCAGAATCAGCCAGCAGAGCTGTGCTAAGAAAACAGGTGTTTTTAACTGCCAGGAAGTACGTTTTCGAATGTACCTTATCCCTATTTCTCTTAGAACACCTCTTTTTCCAAAGAAACGCCCCCATTACTTTAAGAACGCCTTTTAGAACATTGCTTTTCTCTAGGAAACAAGCTTTCTCTTAGAACAGTTCATTTTGTCAAGAACTCAGAAAATTTCCATTTCATAGAACAGCTCATTTCCCCAGGGAAGGGATATCTTGGGTCTTTAGAACAGCTCAATTCGCCAGGAAAGCTAAATGCATGATTTCTCTTGAACAGCTTGTTTAATAGCAAATAGTTGCCAGAAGTGACACACTAGAATATATGTTTCCTAGAACACATCCATTGGCTGCTTTCGTAAGTCTAAGAGTTAAACAATCTTTATCATGTTTCTCTGTGAACGAAGGCCATACTATTATTTTATAAACTGCGCATGTCACGTAATAAATTTATTATAATTGATCAATCAAGAAAGTTTCACTCGACTATAGTTTATAACAAGAGTTATGACAAATATTTCCTCCGTACACAATAATTTATTCAGATATTCAAACATTTTCATAGATGATCCTTGACTTCTTTCTTAAAAATCACGGCTCAAACCCAAATTCGGAAGTGTCACTTCCCCAGTTCCTTCGTAGATGTTATGAAATATTTTCATTTTCATTCAAACTACCGTCACGAAATCTTTATGTAGGAGAAATCTTTTGTCAATGTTATAAAATTCCACGAAGAACAGAAAAAAGTTTACAACTTGAGACTAAATATTGACTCTTAAAAAGAGTTGATTCTTCCGTTAAATCAGTTAAAATAACTCAATCACTTAAAAGATCACTTCAAATGTCAACAAACACTGAAGAGTATTTGTCTACAAATTTAACGTTAAAAGAACATTTCTTTAAATTGCTCATATACTGGGAGGTGACACGAGGCTGGATACAACAAACTTTATCAGTGTGAGAGATTGTAAACCAAGTGTTCGGAATACAACAGCACTGCATGATGTACAGTGCTTCAATTGTTTAATAACACATTAAAAGAATTATTTTCTGTCATGACTACAAACCACAAAATTATATTTCTGTGGTATAATATTTCATAACTTAACAAAATCATTTCGACAACGAATTGGTTCCAGAAAGAGAAAGAGTCGCGAATAAATTTTTTGAAGGTAATACGTATCAGCGTCATGACGTTAACCAGAGGTTGGAGTTTTAGTAAGTTATTTCTTCAATACATAAACTTTAAACTTTAATCGTCAAAGCATAGGAATCTTTAACTAGTATTAAAGCATTAATACTATATAATAATTTATTTAACATGGTTTGTTTTGATTTTGTGGATTAGATGTACATGTTGTAGAATCATTTTAAAACGTTCTTAGTATATATGCGTCGAGGTGGCTATATTCTAACGGAAATTTTAAATTTATGTGCGGAGTGAATGCAGCACAGATTTTTGTTACATGTAGATTTCATTTGGTTGTTAACTACCACGACAATGGGTAAGTAAGAATTCGCACGCATTTGGTTGTGTTGATTGACCAGAACTTCTACAGTGAATTTTTTCAAACGAAAAAAGAAAAGAAAAAAGTACACGAGAATTCCTCCTTATGCGGTACACTCCACATAAAACACCAAGTATTGGGATTATGACCTTACGATATTCTACAACGGTTTCGCTACTTCCAACTCCGCGCCAGAAACAAACAAATGGAAGCGGGAGTCATTGATCTGGTTAGGTAGATGCTTTGCGCAATTTTGATAAAATAATCAGCATTTCTTTTTGTTCGGAAGTTGACGTTTCATGAGTGGGAGCCGTTATTTTTTTTAAATAAAATTTACTTTGGGAAATAAGAAACGCTCCATTTGTTTATCATGATAACACGTGGATAAGGAAACGTTCTATTTATTTATTATAACAACACTTGGTCAGTTCAGTTGATATGTATGTACAACAGAAGCAAATCCAGACAAAACAAAATATTTGTCCTCCGCAGAAGTCGTAAACCATACACATCGTGTTCTATGTAGTTTATAAAAAAAAATCTCTGCGCAGGAAACTGATAAAGTATTTAATCTTAGAATGCATGTAACCAAGGCACTTTAAATTAATAGTGAAAGTAGTGTGATATTTGTCGTTCAAATAGTGAAAGTAGTGTGATATTTGTCGTTCAAATATTGGCTGATCTGATCTATTTGGATAGCTTGAAAAGGAGTGATGCAATACGAAGTAGTCCTGTTGTTCGGCAACCTCGTTCAAGGGATTATTTCTCTTTTTAATATCGGAAGGCTATCCTCAATAAAAAAGGGAAAAGAAGCCCTGGGGATGAGGTTGGTTGTTCGGATGCACTTGGCTATGATGCCGCCCTTTATGGGGGGCGGTAATCACTTAAATTATTTTTTCAGTAACAACTACGTAACACTCCATACTAATAAAAAAAAATATTATACGCCTGGTGACACAATTTTAATCTTTTGAAATTATATATTACACAATCATAAATTTTAATAAACTCTACCGCACAGCTAAACGAACATTATCGCTGTTTCATAGGCATGCCTATTCAACCCAATCATGTAGATTAAAACATATACTTCACCTTAAACAATATCTTAGGTAATATCAAATATGACCAAACGTTTGCATCACCACACACTACGCATGCTGCCGGACGTCATAAGTGACGCTTTCTTTTGTTGTGTTTCATTCTTAATTACTGTCATATGTACAACTCACATCATAAATACATAATTATCTCCTTAGTACTTCTTCTTTCAATTATGCTGCTTTGTATGTGTTTTTTTAATTACAACAGTATCCAGGTTTATATTAAACCCTTTCATGCTTATATTACCCCCGGTCTGTTATAAACTTTTTACTGAATACCTTTATCATTTTTTATAGAACCAGGGGGTTTTACTAGATTTTAGCAACTATATTTTCCCTTTATATTTCGAATCATTAACCCCCTAGAAAATTCAAAATCAAGAAGAAATGAGTATTCATTTGATTTATTTCCGAGGGCACAGTAGGTATTAAAGACAGAATTTATCGTGATGAAATTTTATTTATTTGCATTTGAGAAAGAAGTGAAGTCATATAAAACACAAGAGTGTTCTTAAAGATACAAAATAAATCTTTAGAAAATTATATATGTAGAATATAAGAATAAGAAAAACAAGAAACATATGATGCAAAAGATAAGTGGTATGTTTTTGTATAAAGAAGAATTCGACAGTTTTTAAAAAAATACAACCTAATCCTCTGCGTTGTTTTCTTTTTTCTTTAAATACGAGGCTGGATGTATAAGGCCTGGGAACTAAGTAATGCTTAAGCATACCTCCTGGTTATATTAAACTTCACATTGGAAACCTTTAGAATTGTATGAGGAACCAGGGGGATCTTATCAGATTTTACCATATTTATTTAAAATTTTGTTTCCAAAAAGTAACTCTCTGAAAAAAGCGAAATAGCAAAAAAATGTCCAATTATTTGATTATTTATGTATTTATGTACTCTATGCATCAAATGATTAAAAATACAACCTTATCTTATTTTATTTTTTCTTCATATGAGGCTGGATGTAATATGAGGCCTGGGAACTAAGTTGCTTTGAACACAAATTAATTAAAATAATGTGATTTTATTTTTATTTTTTATAGGGTCCATTGCGAGTTCTATTGCTTCTCGAAAATCCAGCACACGTAGCATCCGTAGTACAACAACAGCAACATCAACATGTAGTTACGTTCGTAAAAACTCTGGAAACTTCGATGGAGGGAACGTACGTGCAAGACATAAAAAAAGCGTCACACGAAAGTCATCATCAAGTCAGCCACCAGAGGAAATAGTTGCAGAGTTTTACAAGGAGCTTGAGTTACTAGAAGAATTAAGTTCATCAAGTTCTGAGGATGATGATGACTGTTGTAAAGAAATTCAACTGGATGAAGTTAGTAAACAGGCGAATGTTGAAGAATATTTAAAGAAACATAGCGTTATGGATCCTGAACTAGACGATGATGAAGGTTTTATTGCCGAAACACCAAAAACTAGTGACGCTACTACGCCACTTGAGACTGTAAAACGACTTGAATCAACGAAGCTACATTTACGAGATAGACAATATTTGTTTCAAACTAATAAAGACCCATTTACGACTCATGAAGAATTCAACTGCAAAAAACTTAAAGACATTCTGTTCGACATAAATAGTAATACTGTCAACAACAAATTCGACGCAATGCCGAAAAGAAGAATTAATCGAACACATAGCTTACCATCGAAACCACGAAACATACAAGCAAGACTCGATGCAGACATTAGACAATATAAGAATGTGCATAGAGTATCGAGAAAGGGAAGAGAGAATCCTGACTTATATAACAAAGTAGACAGCGAAAGTTCGTGTTCAGCGGACTCCGCGCACGGTTCACTAAGGAGTATATCAACAGCTAGTTCTTATTCAAATATGCCTAGATTTGCGTCAGCACGTCAGTCGGTGCCAATGAACTTTATACCAGGACGTACAACCCCGGTGCAAATAGGACTTCCCCGGAACAAATCAATGCCGGTATCACTAAGTTACATCCGGAAAGCATCTTTCTGTTTTAAAGGAATAACATGCCGGGTCTTCCACAATACACCAAGGACATACCGTGCACTTGCGCATGCCGGGTGCATAGGGTTAGTTATACCGGGCCCTACGGTTCATAAATGCAAACAGTAAACACACACAGACTATAAATAAAGAAATACATATTTGATATATATGTTGTACGTATAGTATCTAAATATTAAATTGTACATAGATAGTAATTTGAAGTTATATCATTAATTTTATGATACTCCTGAAACAACCTCCTACCAAGGGCCTCATTCTCTTTTTTATATAAAAAAAGAAAGAGTACGAGGTTGACTCCTGAACACGATCTCGCACCACATTAAATCTCTACCTTAATGCATAGTGTCCCCGGAAAGAAGTTAAATCATTGGTCATTTCTTTACTATTTTGCTTTTTTCAGGGGGTTAATTATTGGAAATATAATGTTAAATAAATTTGGTAAAAACTGTTAAAAGCCCTGGATCTTCATAAAATTATAAAGGTTTCCAATGGGGCGTTTAATGTAACCAGGTGGTATGCTTATGCGTTAAAGGGTTAACCTTATGCCAACCACCTCAGACAAAATTAACCTTATACCAACCACCTCAGACAAAATTTATCAAAATTATACGGCTTTTAGTTCCTATTCATGTTTGCCACTTTCACCTCAAATATCCAAGAGTCTCCCTGTCCAGCCGCGCTGAAAAACCCAGGCGACGTCAGTGACAGCTTCACCTATAATCCGCGCTTCTCAAGTCATGATAGACTAGGACCTATAGTCTTTATTTAAAAAGCATACAGAAGGAGAGATCATATCGCGATATGAAATAGTTTCCTTTTCAGCGCCGTGCGCGAACTTTCGGATAAAACAGACTAGATCTAGTCGCGAGTCGTGGGTAAACTGTCTCTTTATATTATTTGGTCAATTCCAACCTCGTCCCCAGGGCTTCTTTTTCTTTTTTTACTTGCGGATAGTAAAAAAAGGAAAAGAAGCCCTGGGGACGAGGTTTGGTCAATTCGGTACCTTTTCCCATATAGTTTTATTTTTAGATGGTAGATGTACGTATTGCAAATTCCTGGCACGAGAACGCTTTTGATTTAGAAACTTCATAATTTTTTTATCATGAACCAGGGGGTATTGTAGTTTTTTAGTCATAACGACTTTTATCCCTGTAATGCATAAGTACGCCTCCTGGTTATATTAAACTTCTTATTTGGAACGTTGATAATTTTGTGACTAAAGCTGAATTTCCACTTGCTACTTTTATCGCGATAGTCCCGTAGTTTTTTGTTTTTTGCTCAAAATCGACCTCGCAATCTTAAAAATAGATTGATTTAATCCTACTTTTTCGACCGTTTTTTCTGCTTTGCCAATCAGAATCGAAATCTAAGTGGGTGCGATAAAAGTAGCAAGTGGAACTTTAACCAGGGAATCTTATCAACTTTTACCAACTTTGTTTTACCTTATATTTCCAGTAACTATTTGGAAAAAGCAAAACAGCAAAGAAATGACCAATGATTCCTTTCTGGAGATACTCAACCTCGTCCCCAGGGCTTCTTTCGTTTTTTAACACGAGGATAGCGGAAGATATCAACAAGAGACAGAGACCCTGGGAACGAGGTTGGGAGACACTAATAATTTTCGCAAATGACCAGCTTAAAAATTTAATTAATAACATTCACGGTTGGTCAAGTTTTTTCACACAATAAATAAATAACACATAAACAATCACGGAAATTACTTCCTTTACAGTACAGTGCACTCTGGTTAACTTGAACCAATGAAGATCGAACCAGTGTGAGCCCTGTACGTCGCAGTTCAGTCTGCCATTATGAAATTATCACGAAATCCTTGAGCAAAGCGAATATTTTAGGCGATCAAAGCGGAAAATCCAGTATGCAAAGAGATTAATATGGCGCCGAGATTCGAACAAGACAAACAAGAACTTATACTTGTTTTGTAATTTATATGCTTAAATAAAATCTGATAATGAAATTGAGGTTTCTTACTCGCTCGCTGTACATCGAGGGTAAAATAGAATTTATTTTGGTAAGAATTTCAATTAATAATTCAGTTAACACGTTCGATGTCCGGTGTTGGATGATATTTAAGGTGTGTCTAAGAGCGTGAAAGGTCACAAGTCAATTAGCTTTTAGTCGTTGTACATTAACGCTAAGAAAAATGTCAGATACAGAAAATCCGCTAGCTCAGTTAAGTTCAAAAGAGAAACGTTCGAGGGAAGAAAATGGAAGAGATTATGACCGGTCAAAGGGAAAATTCTGTTGTAGATGGAGGCGAAGGCGAGGAAACAATATCATTTGAACTTCTGAGATATTATTTTGACAAGAAGTTTGCGGTAATGGAGCACTGAATGGATGTGGACACAAAACAAATTGCAAAGAAGCTAAAGGTATCAAAATCATCTGAATCAGTTGAGTCTAAATACAAGAGCAATAAAATCCAGGTAAATACAAGAGCAATAAAATCCAGGTTCAATTTAATAAGAAACTTGTGGATCAGTTACAAGATGTACTTTCTTTGATCTCAGAAGTTTCTGTGCAACGCTCCTCCGAAGAGGTTAATTCAATCATCTTCGATTTAAATAAAAGGAATAAATTGATTCGATTGGCTGATAGATCACCAGCTGGATGGAACACCGTTCAGGAATATCTCTCAAGACGATCTGGCTAGGGATTCAGAGGACGAGAAGAAAATCGGGGCTTCAGAAAGCAGAGCCGTGTCTAAACAGAATTCTGCCAGAAGGAAAAGCAATTTTCATCAACCGTTTCGGAATGGTCGTCAATTCCAAGCATCGTCCACGATTACGAGACCGTCTTTGCTGAAAACTTTACCCAACAGCATCCTTCACGCAGCAATCTAATTACAAGCGTTCTTTCATGCCAAGAAACCAGTCGTGGCGCAGATCTAATGCTATATGCATGTGTCATCCTTGATATCACACCAGCCATTTATATCACTCTAGCTTCCTT
>JANTOQ010575123.1:0-10752 GCA_027564595.1 Bythotiara depressa
TTATCATAATTTGTAAGCACATTTTCGTTGAAATATGAAAAAAAAAAAATTCTCATTCTGATAGGGTACTCTGCTACTTTAAGGACAAAGTCTCTAAAAATTGCAAATTTTGTGACATTATTTTTTTAATTGAGTCATTAAATAAAGGTACAAACAAATATTGCAAACAAACATTTATGCCATTAGGATGAAATAAGCTGTAAAATATTTTGCTCATTGTATTGTTGCTGTAAGTTTTGGAAGTTAATGTTTGCTATAAAATATCGATGTAAATATAGATGTATCAGCTTCACTGGATGTTGTTGAAATGATATAATCTTCATGCTTAGAAATTATTTATTTTTTTAACATGAAAATGTAAAATACTCTTCCGTATATTATAGTTTGTAATTTGACTTATACATGTTGCAAGTTTATATCAGCTATTGTTAATTGTAACATCTATTGTTGAATTGTTTGGTGAAGCAATTATTTGCATATACTCTACATAGTGAGGGGTCTGCTTTTTCTTTGGAAAACTCTGTTTTGTATTATATCTTTTATTTCTAAAGGCCAATCTCGACTCCGTGGACAGAATAATTTCCCCAATTGCGTATGCACAGTTATTATATTTGCAAGTTTTTCCGGGCGAAAAAAAATTGCAGTTGAAAATATTCAATTTTTTTCTCTCGCTTTTCTGGTGGAAATTCTTCTGTCCATGGAAACGATATGCCTTAAGGCTGATCACTTGATATTTCACATATGGCCATGATAAATTGATCTTCTGTTTTTCACATTTCTATTCTAAGTATATTATATTGTTTTTAAATATTCATTATCCATAGAATTAACCCTACTCTCACTTTTGATGGCAAAACCACTTCCTGAGTTGTGCCAGTACAAATAAACGTTTTCATAGAATTGAAAGAAAACTGTTCTTTTTTAATTTATTGACATTTTGTCCTTTCCATGAAACATAGTTTCAACCTGTCAGCTGCATTTCTCTAACTGTAACAGTAAACACTTGGAAATTTTAAAAAGTTGCCAAATAAAATATTTAATATAAAAACAAAGTATTATATCATTAAGTAAACTGGAAAGGAATCAATTCATTAGTCATTTCTTTGCTATCATTTCATTTGCATATCATTTCTTTGCTATCATGCTCTTTCCAGGGGGTTAATTATTGGAAATGTAATGTAAAATAAATTTGGTAAAAGTTGATAAGACCCCCTGGTTCCTCATAAAATTATAAAGGTTTCCAATGAGACGTTTAGTATAATCAGGAGGTATGCTTATGCCTTAAAGGATTAAGAGACAAAACAGAAGATAAGTTTTATCATCGTCTAATCATTATGAATGTTTTTTTGCCAATCTATATATGTGTATATGTTTATATTGGATCGGTAAATCATGAGTTTGGCTATGTATTGCTAATAGGAATGTAGCTGAGATATATGTTTGTCTTGATTTGTTTATTTGTTTTTAAAACTTTGATCATTTATGATCATTTTTGTTCCTTTGGGAATGTATATTCTTTGTGCTTAGAATATATTGTTTATGCTAGGTGTGATGGCAAATATGTGTAGTCCTAATTAATTAATTTCGTCTGAAGTAGAACCGAAATTTGATAATGTGTTTTTTTATGTTACCAAGCCTTATAGTACCTTCAAAATAATTTTAAATTATTTCGAATTTATGAAGGATGAAGATGTTTGGGTGTCTAGAATTCCTTTATAGGTTTCTCACTATTTGTGTTTTGATATGCAGCTTGTTTGTTTGTTTGTTTGTTTGTTGATCTTTTCTTGTAAATGGGAGCATTATTAGTTTTGAGCAAGACACATCAGATAATTGGGACATTTGCTGTAACCGTGATAATTTTATAGATACATCAGATTATTGGGACATGTGCTGTTGCCATGGTAATTTCATACTAGAACTTTTTTTCTAATAAAACATTTTGTCAATTTTTGCTATTTCGGGGCTTTTTTTCTTGTTACATTTAAAAATAGGTGGTGATTTTTTTATTTACATAGGTATGTTTATATATAGTATTTGTGTTTTTATGCAAAAAAAAGTATATTTATGTACTCGTTATGACAATGAAAACAAGAGAAAAACTTACATTAAAATTATTGTTTTATTGAATTGAGTTATTTAATTTTATATTATATCCATACACCCACCCACCCATGTACATAGATTCCCAAGCCCTTAAACTTCCCAGGGTATATTACCACTTTCCAGGAGGTTCCTTTCCAGGGGGCTGTTTGAATAAGTATTTTATGTTCTAAAATAAAGTTGTTAAAATCCAGGTCTAAAAGATATCTTCTGTAACATTTCCATGCATGTGTTTTTATTTTGGTGAAGGTTTTTGGAGTTAGCTGCTGTTGCAGCCATACCGGTTCCTTAGACTCTATTCACTTGGCTTTGTTTACTTTGTCCTTTGTCCTCTTCTGCTTGAGATACACTGTAACACCCATCGTCATAAATTTTACTGCTAGGTAGAAGGTGCTACTTCAGTCTGCCGACATTTGCCAGGTTCAACAATACCTGGCACAGTTTGGCTACATTATTCATGCCAGCTATGGCATTTTCATAATTTTTATCAATGCCACTATATTTATATTGGCTTTAATTGCACTTGCAACATAGCACTGCCATGGTCCATCATTTTGACCACGCATGTTTTTATTACTGTCTTCATAGGTGTGGTAGTTAACAGGAGTTGAAAATGTTGCAAAATATTTATCTCCATAGTAATGATATATAATAGAAGAATGTTAATACATCATCTTTGGTTGTTTTAGTTACTGCAATCTTTTCATATATGGACAAAAGAAAAAGGGGGGTTAATTATTGGACATATGTAAAATTTGGTAACAGCGGTTAAGATCTGTTGGTTCCTCGTGATATTATAAAAGTTTGGTAAGTTTAATATAACCAGAAGGCAAAAATACCAATTTGAAAATTTCAACTTAATATTTTTTCCTGGAGAAATTTATTCTGATTTCTTACTAGTTTAGTATGGTTTTTTAAGGAGTAGTTTATAACATTTGTCAATTATTTTCCCTTTGTTGAAGTTTATAAGGTCATACAGCACAGAGATGAGTGTAATGAAGATACATTTTGTTTGTCTCTAATTAAAATACACAATCCTACATCATTTTCTGTCTGCACTTGTTCCCATTTTTATCTACTTTGATAAGCACCTGACAGGGGACAAATCTCCACCTACTCAAATACTCCACCAGGGGTGTTTTCTATGCTTAAAACATTTCTTTTCTTTTCTATGCTTAAAACTGTTTGTCATTAGACAATTGGACAATATTTAAAATATTTACTGCCTAATAAATAAAAGGTATTTCTGTGTGTTTTGTAATTAGTTATTATATTATGTATGGATTTGTATTTGTAAATTGGACTTCCAAATAGTGTAACGAGGAAAAAACAATTTTTATTTGCTTACTAGTATTTCTTTCAAATTGTTCAGAATTAAATTTTCCTTATTTTACTTTTGGATTAATGTGAAAAACTCACAAAAATCAATCCGCACAAAAATATCTCACCTTTAAGAGAAAATAAAATATATGATAACCAAATGAAATAATATATTCATTTGATATTGCTACTAGTATAATATGCACATATGCTTACAGAAGAACTAAACAATATTGCTTAGTAGAAGTAAAACACAATGTTGTATTAATCAAGGATGGCAAAACCAGAACTGAGCAGTAACAACATTTGCAAGAATATTAAAATTAAGTGTGTATGCTAAAGATTATTAACTGTTTTTTTTTCTTTCCCACATGACTTGAGAATGTTTTGTACTGAGCAATTTATATTTTACATGACAAAGTTATTTCTTTCAGGTTATTTCACTAATACATTTCTAGATACAGACATGTTGATATGAAAAAAATAAAACTTGATTAGCAGTATGAAGGTAAAAATAAAAAGTTGGATGGCTGTTGCAGCATGGCATTGGATGGCAAATGATGAAACCTGTGGTATTTGCCGAATGCAATTTGATGGTTGCTGTCCTGACTGCAGAGTGCCAGGAGATGACTGTCCACTGGTTTGGGGGAAATGTACTCATGTTTTTCATATGCACTGTATATTAAAATGGCTGAATTCTCAACAGATGCAGCAGTTGTGTCCAATGTGTCGAAGGGAGTGGCAGTTCAAAGACTGAACAACTGAATATTTATATGTAGTTATATTTATTTTGAAATTCATGCAGCTGCAAAAGTGTTGTTTAGAATGTTGTCCTAATCTCCTGAGTCAGCATCTTTCTGCTTTACTGCTAATTTTATGTATGTATGTATGTATGTATGTATGTATGTATGTATGCATGCATGTATATATGTATTTATGTATATATAATAAGTTGTATATATGTTGTTTGTCTTGATAAAGGTATAATATAAAGGAATTCATAATGCAGTATTGAAAGCATCCCAAGAATAGTACAAATTTTGTTGACTCACAAAATAATAATTAGGTATTCCATTATATACACAGTGATCAACCCTTGGGACTTTTCATCAAAATAACAACTTGTGCCTGAAAATGTTTGAGAGTATAACTTTTAGCCCTGGAATTTAACTTCTTTACTATGGAATATATGATGTTTAGTTAAACAATCCCCTGAAAAAGTAGATGAAATTCATTCTATTTCCTGAGGTAGTGGTAGTATATGAATGGAAAGTTCAAACTTTTAAGGGCCTTGTGACCTACTTTCATGTACCTATTATCTTTATCAGATTAACATTTGTTGTTGTCATATATTTTCAAGTCATCTAGTAGTAGCATCGTCAATTTATGCTTCTGAAAATTATTTTTTAAGATTCTTATATCCTGAGCATTAAACATAAAAATATTATTAAAAACATGCGCTGAAATGAATGTCAGCACACAAGGCATGACCTATGTGTGTTTGTTGTAGGATTAAAAATCCATTTAAACATACAGTAATATATTTGTGTGTTTGTAAACCTAACTTGACAGATTTTATGTAAATGTTAAAATTGGAAAACATTTTGTAATGTTTTTTAACCCCTGGAAATATGCAATATCTATTAAACAGCTGATCTATTTCAGGGGGTTGGTTGAATATTCATGTATCCCATTGATTTGTATTGATATTGATTTTTATTTGTTGTATTTTTATTTATTTGCTTTTTATACTCTGGTCAGTACCTGGAAAATGTTTGAGATTAAAATTACTGTTAGTAATATTTATATTTATCTTTGCAAACATGCCAATATATTAATAATTTCTATTTACATGTTTCCAATAAAAAAATCCCATGTGAACACTCACTTCAAAAGAAAATTACTATCACAGTCTTATTAATCCTCAGGTACATGTTTATTATTTTTGAGTAAACACTAAAATAGAAGCACACTCAGCTATCTTAAATATGGATTGACAATGTTTTATTACATGAATCTTTTCTCAGTCCCTTTGTATTCTGCTTCTATTTTACAAACCCTTATAACACCACCAGATAGCTCCAAATTTCATTATCTCGAAATCATATTTTAGTCTATGTTTTCAGTTGGACACAACACAAAAATCTTGTTTTCTTTAAAATGTCAATAATATCCCTCTATGTCATTCAATTTAAAGCTGCACACCCTATCTGCATTCTTTCTTTGTCACCAAACTGTATTTCACAAGTCACCTCATTATACTGAGCAGATATTTTAGATGATTAATTAATACATGGTCACGAATAATGAAGAATGTGAAAGCAATGCCAATCATCATGTATTTGATGGAGTCGTGATACATGGTCACGAATAATGAAGAATGTGAAAGCAGTGACAATCATCCTGAATTTGATGGAGTCATGATGAAAAAGCAAAGAAAGTGGAAGTAAATGCTATTGTTAATATGCTTTTAACATTCGGCATGTTTACTAACAACCATAGGGACAAAATAAAGATCTTCAACTTCCAATGTTAGCAATTTAGTGGAATGGTTAGTGGGTTTGGAGCAAAAACCCATTGACGTGTTTTTTAAATATTGATTTCTTGCTATGACATGTATTCTAAATGTTGATTTTATTATTGTTTTAATAAGTTTATATTTTCTTTTTTTTCTTTCTCCTTTGTTTTTGCTAGCTAATCTTAATAATTCAGATAGCCATGACCCTATCAAAAGCTTTATTTTCTTGTTTTATTGAATCTAGAACAGGACTGCAGATAACTCAAACGTTCTTCATTTATCTTTGGGTTAAACAGCAGCAACTGTATGTAGTTCTATTAAAATAATAACTCTGTAAGACTTATTTATAATCAACCTGCTGTTGCAATTTAAAAAAACTGTTGAATCTTTGCATACCAGGAGAATTGAATAACAAAGTAGCTAACATAATCAGTTTTCTATTTTTATGGACTAAGCTAATACCTGGGAGATTGAAGAAGTCTTTTATAAGGTGATAAATACTCTGCCTATGAAGTCTTTGTTTTCTGGATGGAGCATAAATAAATAAATACATACATATTAGAACTGACCAATGAAACATGTACTACTGACTGCAAAATATGCATTAATAAGTATTTGAAGATGTTTGTTAAGTGGGAAAGGTGATCTTGTTTGATTTTCATGCTTTATGACTCTGTAATGTAGAGAATAAAATTTGCTTTGTATTTCTTTCTACCACAGCGAGTGGCAGTCATCTGTTTTCCTGATAGGTTATGAAATTTTAAACTTATTTTTGTTATGCAGATTCATATTTTCAGAAAATAATGGAAGTGAAAAATAAACCATCTTTATTATTTAACACAATCAAATTCTATTGTTTTCCTTTTTAAACAGATTCCTAAAAGTTCTCAAGTTTGGCAATAGACTTATTCTGCTTGTTTACTTCAAAGTGACTTCTTGTAACACTTAGATAATCAAGATAACAGTTTAATATTATAAAGAACTCAATAATGGGTCGTCCAACATCATTAGGAAAAGCAAAAGATAAATCTGGAGGTAACATAAAGAAGAACACAAGCAAATCTGAGATCAATGCAAACAGTACAAAGAAAAAGAAAACTCATTTCTATAAAAATAAATTCAGGAGTTACATTGGAAGCTCGAAAGAAGGTCAGCATAATATTCATTTATTGTGTGTTTTAGTTTTACTTAAATCTGATGAAGGTTAGTCATAGTCGAAATATCGTTAAATAAAATGTTTTTTCTTTAAAGGTCTATGTACACTCACAAGTTACTTTCTATCTACGTGAACATTTTTATCAGAGTAATAAATAGTTTAAATAAAGTCTTCTTCCTTCGGTTTCCTGCAATTTATTTGGTTATATAATTAATTACACTTAATTTTCTTGGTTGGAGAAATTATGTATTGCCAGTTGATTTATTTTTTCTCAAGCTGAAAATACAAAACTTGTTATTTGAGCACTACTATAATTTCACCATGACAACTGCAATGCTTTTAAAAATATGTGAATGACGTAATGTGCACTACTGAAGAGAGTTCACGATATACGAAAGGCTTTTAGTGCTACGCTTTATGAACATTTTGATCAGAAGAGTACTATATATTGTACAATCTGAAGCAAACTCGGGTCCCAAAAGACAATTTTTGTCATTAAAGGGTACTCTTATCGAAGGAGAAATGGCTTTCACATCATTGTTGTTTTCATCACTTTTGTGGACTGGTATTAACGGAATTACTTACTCTTTGTTTGGTCTGTACAGGAAAATACAAATACTGTTCTTTCCAAGTGACATTGACAGTTTCTCTGTAGTTTTTGTTGATATATCTATTTTATATCATCAACTCGTTGTTTGAAAATCATTGAAGTAGCTATATTCTTCCAAGATCTTGTATTTTCAAAAGAAAGTTTAATTTTAAATTTTTTATTACACCAATCTGCAGTCTCATTTTCTGCCGCAAAGCAAAGTTTGTATTTCATGTTTGTTTATATTTATATTTTAATCTACTATTATTATGTTTTTTCTATGTACAGTAAAATAGCTGCCAGATAATAAAGTTATAAAATTCCCCCTGTTGTGTGTGTGTCAGCGTTTGCACGATATCATCCAAATTTATTTAAGGTCATGGCTTTGCTGCTATTCAAAAACGAAAGTTGCTAAGTAAGTTTAGAAGAACAATTAGAAGAAAAAGAAATAAGAATTCACCAACGGAAACTTCAACCACGAACACGTTACAACCATTAGCTGAAGATACAGTGAAAAACGATGTTACGATTATTAAAGAAGATGCAGACGCTACTGTGAAGTGAGTAAATAACAGAATTGAAAAATTCTTGCTAGTGTAAAACATACTGATAATCTTGTAACTGCCTAAAGTGCTCCGCTGAATATTTTTATTTATATTTGTGTTCAATCTCACATTCTTATTCAAAGGTGGTAGAACTTCATTTTGTAAAAGTACGTGAGTTGATGATAAATAGTTAAAACGAATGTTTTACTCTCAAAGTAATTTACCAGGTTCTAATATGTTTTTCTTTGCTGCTTCTTGTTATGTAAGATTCGTGAACTTGTTACACGAACCGTATCTAAATAACAAGCTATACGAACTCACCGATAGAAGTAAAGATCGAGAAGTTTGTGTAAATGAAGTGAGATATAGCTATAATTCACTCTCTTTTGCAGAGGCACCATTATAATTTTTTAATTTAAAAAAGATTTTTTAAGAAGGTGCAACAAATGTCTGGTTATTGTCAAGATTTTTTGTATGGAAAGTATTAGTTGATAAAGGATTACCGCTGTTTGAAATTCTCTTACCCTCTGTGGAGGAGAGTGACTATGACTTTCAATCAGCGTTCTTTAGAATGCATTTTTTTAAATTTCATATGACTTTAGAGATTCAACTAGTTTAAATGATGTTAACGGAACTATGACTTCGCGTAAGAACAAAAAAGAAAGGAAACCATCAAACATGCTGAGCCGAATAGAAGTTGACTATCAAGTTATACAAGAAGAACGCAGACGAAAATTTGAGGTAGTTTCAAATATATTATAATTATTGATTTAGCAGTAGCCTATAAACAAAGCTAAAGGATCCCTGGGAGCTCCACAAACGAACACAGCACAGAAGCATAGTCGCATATTGCGTTCCTGGCAGTGCGTACGATCACCTAACAATTAAACACAAGTTATTTCGCAAAGAGATCTTCCTCCACACTATAACTGGATTCAAGCTCGTAACCTCTGGGTCGTGAATCCGCGTTGTTACTGCTCTGCACATCTCCACTAAGAACAAACGTGTTTAAAGGAATATAAGTATTTATTTGTTAAGATACCTGCCAGATCATTAGTATGATCCAAATAATAGTTGCGTTCACTGGCACAGCGGATGACTTCTTCGTACAAATCTTTATATGTTGTGTACCACAAGCGTAATGCAATATATGAATGTGTTTCTACGATGCTGGCCTGTGCTATACGCGTATTTGTAAAGCATTCAGATAAGAGAATTATATGCCATACATTCTTGTACTAACAGTGTTTGACACTAGTTCATACCCTACACGTGAAAGATCTTTCTGTACGATACATTTAGTAGAAATCTCTATTATAGTGGAAATAGTCGAAGTGTTTATATATTTTTTCCAATTCATTAGGAGATGCATGCAGATCGCTTGCTACATGAAGAGCTCGTATTAAAGAATATTGAAAAGCGGAAGAAGATCACCAAACGTTTAACAAAAAAATCTAAACGCGGCCAACCGGTAATGGCCAATCAAATAGAACATTTGCTTTGGAAAATTAAAAGTAGTACGTCTTGATAGAGAAATTATATTGTTTGTCTTTGTGGAGAGTTCTATTTCAATATTATTATCCAAATGAGCAAATAATTATTAAGCAAGTCCACATATATAGAAAATAATCTTCATGGTTCGATAATATTATTTTATTCGTTTCTAAAAGACATTTTACAACACAATTCTGAAATCCTTCCCCCGTAGTGTTACTTCTTCACTTGTTGTGTGACTAATTTCCCAATTCTAGGTAAGATAGACAGTAGAGATTTGTTGGGCCTATTCGCGAAAATTAATATATCTATATTTTCATAAGTGGATCATTCGTGAAAACTCAACGTTTGCGAAAATTGTCAATATCCTACGTTCGTAAAAGTTTGTGATTGGAAACCTTTCTCAATAATCGGCCACTTCAACATATTGTATCTATTTTTGTTGAGAGTAGGATAAAATAATGTCTTATTTAAAATAGTTTTAAAATAATATGAAATGTAAAAATAGAATATAGATAGGTACAAAAAATAAGAAGAAGAACAAGGAGGTATGTGGCTATGTCTTGAATAAGCTTCAGAATGGATGATTTTTAATCCCGTGTGACTTTAGAGATTCAAGAAACTTATTTGCCGCCAACGGAACTATGGTTCCGTGTAAGAACGAAAACTTATTTATATGCACAAATATTTCCGAGTTCATGTTGTTGTTCTCGGAATTTATATTAGCGCTTTGTTTCCGAAAGTTTATGTTTGTGAAACATATTTTAAGATTAGCGAATGTTTCTACGAGACATTTTATTATCTAAGACATTTTCCATGATTGTAGATAACTCTATTATTCATATTCTAGAGTAATCTTCCCACTTCCGTTTAGATTTATTGTGAAGGGAAAGAAGTATCCCTTCTGTTGTATTAGTTGTACATCACTTCATTGCATTTTCTTATCTTTTATCAGAAGCTAATACACGGTTGACACGCCTCTTGAAAGCACTTCAAATATGAAAAAGCTCCTCAAATGTCCTCAAGTTTT
>JANTOQ010575234.1:0-10752 GCA_027564595.1 Bythotiara depressa
AAATAGCATGCGATTTGTTGACGTTTCAGCAGTAATTTCCTTATCGCATAAACTTTTGTCATTTTGAGCTACGACTGAGTTCAAACTTTGTTTTTCTTAGCCTTAGAGTTAGTAACTATGTATGTGTACGTGTCTTTTAAAAACATTTAGATAGAACAGAGGAAATGGAAAAGGAATTCCGTTACCTTCAGCAATGGCTTTTACAATCTCCAAAATTGGCTTATGCAGATCCAACAAAGGATTATAACCTATACACCGACGCCTCATCTTATGGCGTTGGATGGGCATTAACTCAAGGAGAAGGTAAAGACGAAAGAATCGTTCGCATGGGATCCAAAAGTTTAACTTCTGGAGAACGCAATGGTTCGGCAATTGATCGAGAATTCATAGGAATGATGCGAGCAGTTTTAGACTGCCATTTCCTGATAGAAGGAAACAACGTTACCTTGTATACTGATCATAAACCTCTTTCTGGCATTTTAAAAGCACAACCAACAAACGACAGAAACGCACGTATAATTGATCTACTCATTAGATACCGTCTAAAGATCAAATATATCGTTGGGAAAGAAAACGTCTTGGCAGACGCCATGAGCAGATTGGTACCAAAGAATCCAAGAAACTTTCCTAACGCAACAAATGTCATAGCAATACTCAAATCTATGCCATCAAATGATGGAAATGGAACAGTCATAACTGTGTCGAAACATAACGATACGATATTCAAGGGCGACAATTCACCTTATATCACTGTCGTAACTGATACCGTCATAGAACTGTTGCCATACGAATCCAAGACATTTATCATTGACAAAACACTGTCAATACCAAAACGAAGTGCAGCATGTCTCGTGCCTCAAAACCAAGACGCACGTATCAAAATCACATCTGTACCTATTATACGAAATGGAAGAATGACAGCAGAGATAACAAATGCTTTGGCATACCCTGTCACTTTACCGAATCGCTTTGAGCTAGGAACTTTGGTTTTTCCAAAATATTTTAGCCCAAAGATAAATCATGCTAATGTCTAACCGAAGAATAGACAATAAACAAGTTCTTCATGGACAAGGAATTTAAGGACATTTCCTGTGAACGTCACTTGATCACGACAGAAACAGGAAATGACCGATTGATGCCTATAACAGTATTGTGGGCCATGCAAACCCAAATATCGTTATTTGTAATGTATGACACCGAAACGGGTGGTAGAACATAGTCTTCACCTGGCAAGGTCGATGTCATAACAGTCATTGAATGGGATTGACCCCTAAACCACAGTAATTGCAACGTCCGTCCCATCAGGACGATCCTATCAGGATATATGACGTATTATGTCACATTTAGGAACGGATCTTCTATGGAAAAGATCGAGCTTTATTTGGCCCAGACGCAAAGAAACCAAATAGAAAGAGTCATGCAAAAACCAATATGAGTAATAGCATGAGAATTTGCATCAAAACAAGGTAATCAGGGAACAATTGATTACCCAAAATGCAATGCTAACCCTAATATGGACACAACCTTTGTCTCCTGGTAAAGATAAAGGGATCATATTATCAATTCTTATTCAGTTGTTCGCTGACCTTCAGAGAGACAACATGACTTTAACTATAGACCTCCGTAAAAATGGGGATCAATATGAAGTTTTGTGTAATTCAACCAAAACAAAGAGACCTTTCAGAGCTAAAGAATACATCCTTACCATATGTATGGCATCGATGCTTTGCTTTTGGATTGGTATCCTGGCCTATGTAATCATCAAAGGACCAGACTCAAAAACGACACAGACAGCCACTCCACACATTATATTGGCACATCATTTGAATAACACAAAGAATAGAACGCGACGCAACGCGTGGAACGGCAACCAAGCTTACGATGAAAAAGTTTTGCCATACTATCTAATCCAGAAAGGACAGACTATGATGGAAAACCGGATCATCTGTGCTTACCGCAAGAAAGATATTATAATCTCAACGGTAACCACTATCGATAACTCCTGTGCAACACACTTCCAAGACAAAGCTCTAGAATTTTCACAGGCAGAATACCCGACCAAAGCCTTAGAGGCTCAGACATCAACACTTTGTGCCAACAAGAAACAACTTGTTGCATGTTATGTACCGGAACTAGCTATCAAATACCATATGATATGCCGCTATGACATAACACATGTCATGGACCCTTTGACTACCAAAGAAGGAATCATTCAAGATTGCAGTTCATACAAACCACTCAAGATATTGTATGAAACTCTTCTGCGAGGATCAAATCCACCCAGTATAGCACTGGCAATAGGAGTTCCTCCACCAACTATATCACCAATCCGATACTTTGCAATGTATCAGAAGAAACAACAGTGGTATAGATGTTCTTCGATGCAAATAATTCCTGCTGACAAAGAACTACAGACAACAGTAATCAAATATTCGGTCAACACCTGCACCATAACATGTCTTAGAAAGACACAACAATTGTATGGCATGGTCCTGTATGTATACAGACAAAACAGTATTTGCTGGTGTGTACGAAGACAACCATCACAACAAATACCTCCATGTCTACAATCTACACCTGTGCGATTACCAATTAATCCACACGTACTGAAATTGCTACAATACGATTCGTCAGTCAAATATTACTACCTAATAACTAAAGGCGTAGTAATAGACCAGAACAAACCTTTATGCTACTACGACAGAGGAGACATAAAGATGATAAATCATACAAAGACCGTACAAAAGTCGGCTAAACAAACCATTATAACTAACACCAATTGGACGTGTGATGCGTCCTCCAGATTTGCTAGACAAGTGGAATACAGCATAATGAAGCACATGTGTCTATACAAAAACGATTTGTTCATGTGTGACGTATTCGAAACACCGACTAAATTCAAAACCTATCTATTCTGTCAATACGGAATAGATAAAATCTACCAACCATATATGCATGAAGATGGAACACCTGCATTACCAAAATGTAAATATACATCTACAGGATCCTTCATGAATATGACCATAGCAATACCATGGTCTCCAACAGGTGACGAAACAGTACAGAAAAAAGGTAGTTACAGCAATGGCCCAGTAGCCTTAGCTACTGCCATAATCAAGCCATTTCCTGATCCTACCCAATACTACCAATTACAATGGGAAAATAACAAATGGTATCATTGTGAACCACAATGGCCAATACCTAATGTCCCAATAACGTTAGTATCATCAATAAAGATGTACTCCATAGAAGAATGCGCAGTCATTTGCATTAACGAACGGATTGACGCAGGGATAGTACTACACAAAATAGGCGACTATGGCGTGTGCTGGTGTATCAATACAACGATACATAAACCCTGCTTAAAACGATCCTTGGTGAGTAAAACATCACCATCACCTAAACCTAAAACGACACCCTCACCTGTCTTTAAATGGGGAAAGACTATCATAGACGTTACTGAAAGTAATGGAAAAATAATAGTATTCGGCCCATCCTACCTTATGGTGGACCGACTTGCTGACCCACATGCCTATGATCCGTGCAGAAACCCTTATAATCCAATAATGGAAAACAAACTTCCTAACCACCCTTACGGTCATTTAGACACAAAAAGGAAAGCGTCTATATACTTCCGACAACTATATACGGTCGGAAGAATTAACCTTGAAAACAAGGGATCGCAATGTGGTCATTGGAAAGACAAAGCTGGTGCAGATTGGCAAGTCAGCGCCGACTGTACATTAGCACCAACGATGCCCACCTGTAATGATGAAAGAAATTTCAATTACACAAGATGGACATGCAAACGTACATATACAGAACCCGATTTCAAAAGGCACGTTAACATTACAGTTACACCTGAAGGAATGCGTATATGTATATTTGACTCTCAATATCCACCAACTCAACAACCAACTACCAATAAACCATCCACAACAGAAAAGGTAACTACATTACCATTAACAACACAACCTTATGTTGCACCTCCAGATATCGTGTGGAATATCGAATGGGTCGAATTGCCGACCATTCCATTATCTGGATGCTCAACAAAGATGTATTACACCTGTAAAGACTTGGAAGAAAGGGGCTTTTGCCAATTAGTCCCATGGTTCAAAATCAAGGGCCTTCAAGTCACAAGGACAGCAATGATGAATTACTGTCCCATAGCCTGCGGCAAATGTAACGGAGAAATACTTCGACGTTTTAGACGAACGACAATAACGAATTGTCACCTCTTAAATGTCACAGAAGATTGCATCAGAGATATCTCACATCCGATATGTAAATCTCTCTCCTCATGTCATGCAGCTATAAATCAATGTCGAGTGACTATGGGAACTTGTCACACCTCAACATTGTTAGGAATCGTGTATGATTGTACACAAAAGACAAAAATCCAATTGGAAGATGTCAAGTACAAACGTTTATACACGAAACCTAAACCTAAAGCGCCATACTTTAACGCCAACATATTTAAGTATGACCCAGTCCAGAGTACAATTATTGGATACGAAATCACAAAATTCTACTTCTGGCCACCTCTCAATGTACCGCGACCTGCTAGTACATCACAGCATCATATGGTCACAAGAAATGAATACATTGAAACATTCTTATTCGCACAAAGCAAAGAAAATGCGACAGACGGATACGCCCGTCAACAACATACGGCTTTACGAAAGTCTACTGATCCTACAAGAATGGGTCAGTACGTTCGATTCCTCTGGTCAAAAATTACAGCCAGATGGACCGGAAATTCGCCATTTCTACAATCAAACGATTTGGTGCATCCTTGCCTTTCATTTCTTGGAAAAACGCATTCCAAGAAGAATCTGAAGGTTTTGGATGATATGGAAAATTGGGAAACTAAAACAGCGAAAGACAATAGTGGTAAACTACTATATCAAACACCTGAACAGAAACAGGCCTATTTTGCAAATTCCTCATGGTCTATATGCAAAAGAGGTAACAGTTTTGTTATATTCCACAGACCTGTGATTCACAGCTTGGTTTTATTCACTAAAGTCGCTACAAATGTCTCTGTGACAAAAGACACAGACATTACTGAAATTCCATCATTAAAAGTCACTACATGGCTACGTCAAAAAGTTGACAATATTTGGCTTACCTATGACAATATCATCATTGCTCCCGATGGTATGACCAAATATGACTTAATGACGACATCATTGGCAAATGACAAATATCACATTCAGTCTGGAACAACGGAACAGACCAGATCTAACGCCGCCAATGCTATTTTGTCTTTACAACAATCAAATCGTCAAAGACAACAACAGATTGATGTTCTTCAAAATATGGTCTATCAGCTGACTGACCATTTGAAAGAACTACCATCCTCAGATACGTCACAACAAACAGTATCTCTGGGTGATCTTCTAGCAAGTTACCAATGTCTTCCCGTCACAGCCTACATACCTGTTTGGCAACGACAGCTAGATGGACTTTGCTACGAGGAAATACCGATAGTACTTCAAACTTCTGCTATCAAACCTTTGACAAGCTGCGTTTGGTACGACACCTTAACAAAATTTTTGGCACAACTATCATCGTACATTAGTGGAACGCCTACACTTCTCGTGGGGGGTGTGAGCGGCCCCACTACTAAACAACGTTTATTGCATTTATGGACAATTCTACATTCCATTAAATATAACTTTACACACGATGAATTCAATGACCATACAGGACAAACCCTGTTATTGAACGAATTGAATCGCCAACACATCACATGGAGATGCCCATTCCATGTCAATCCCGACAAAATCAAATTTGTCGATGTACGTTCACGAAAAATATTGGATCATGCAAAACCAATACCTTGCGAAGATCAAGTAACCATATTTATTAAACATGGCACCCGTTACTAAGAACTTTCCAGTCACGGAATTTCTATCGCAAACCTCTCGGTACATGCTGTTAATAAACCTGCGTATACTGACAAAGAATTATCCTCAAAGAAGATTAGCAACTTACTTGAAACCCAATGGCAAGAACGTATGCCAACGTCGAATATCTATTCTACTTTATCTGAATCAGTCATAAACAACAGAATGATTGCCTTTTCAAGAACAAGTCTCGAAGTCATAGACTCGTTTGAGAAACAGGAACATGCTGACATAGCAGATATCCAAAGAACCTTGACCCAATTAACTAAGAAGGAAAAGGAAGATTGGATAACTACCTTAGCAAAATTAAACAAGATGAATGAGACTTTCGACCAGTTCTACAACCTGACCCAATCCAGATATCTGGAAACTACCGTAGAACTTGCCCAATTTCGCATAGAAATTGAAGTTCTGAAAGGAACCACAAGAACCTTAAAGAACAACCTTCAAAGGATTAATGAAACCTTAGTCAAGACTACGAAAGACCTTTATGCCATTATTGGACTTATCAAAAAGAAACTGACTCAGTTGGACATCCGTCTACTGGAACTAAAAAGGGGACAGCTAATCCTGGAAACAAAGTATAATACATTGACGAAACACGTCAACAAAAATGACCATGAAATAGCACTCATGGAACATACGCTCATTATCAATGGACAAAAGATTGCCACCTTGACACTTAAGGCACGGGAATTAACCATCAAAGTCAAAGATAACCGAAACAAAATACACGTTATCAAGACAAGACAAAAGATAATGAAAAACGCCATTGAGAAGAACAAGAAACAAATCTCAAAGAACGAAGTTGATATCAACAAGAACGAAAACGCAATAGCCGTAAATTCTAAAGATATCGACATACAACGAAGAAGACTTACAAAAGAAATAAACAATCGTATCAGAGGCGACAAAGCTACACTAGCAGCTGCAGATTCCTATTCCAGGAAAGTAGCGAAAGAAGCCGCAAAACGATCATCTTCTTCTACCTCCGGATTTTGGCACGACATAACGAATGTCTTTACCAGCATCTGGAAAGGATTGACGTCCGGATTATCAGGTATATTTAATGCACTTTGGGGAGTCCTAAAGAAAATACTTATGCCAGCTTTAATCATGATAGCCGTCGTCATAACAGCCTACGTCACATGGAAACTATTCTGGTGTATAAGACCCGGAATAAACTTTGGTTTCAAAAGACGAATGAAAGGTTTAACTACTATGTTCAAAGTAGGTATTACCGACAAAAAGGCAAGAAAGAAAATTCACGACATTTCAAAAGATAAACTTTTGGCTGATGTTGCCACAGCATGGGCTGCTGGCGATATGACCAAAGGAAAATACTATGGCATTCTAGCACCTGCTGAAAGCTTACAACAAACCTTAAGCAAAATGACACCGTCACAACAAAGCGAAATGCTACACCAAATTAATATGCTAAATACGTCAATAGACCAAGTTCATGACCGATTGTTAGAAACAACAACTAACCTTTAATTACTTACATTGTTTTCATTAATATCTATTGTTATAATCCTATAAATAGAGACGTTTGTTTTAAAACTATCATTCAGTTCTGAAACGTTCTACGAAATGGAAGCTCAAATCATGGAAGAAACCATCCGAAACTCAATCGAGACATTACGACAAGAAATTAGAGATGCCAAAAACGTAGTGGCAATCCTAAATATGCATGGCGATACGATAACGCCAGAACAACAACAAGTCAAAGCGTTTAAGGTAAACCATATCCTACAACTAGAGGCACTTTTGGTAAACGACACAAGACCATCATCTATGGATTTGGATACTGCCACAGCAAGCGGAGACTCAACGCCTTCAGCAAGTAACGTGGTAGAACTCGAACCAGAAACACCGTTAGTTGACATATGTATGATATGTCATTCACCTCCAACAAACCCAATGATCTGTGACATATGTCACAAGCCAACATGTTTTCATTGTATGAGACGATGGACAGAAGAACATTCAAATTGCCCTCACTGCAGAGCAATTATATCATTGGAAAGACAACCTAATGCGCCAGTGATTAATTTCACTCGGATCAATCAAGACCCTGAAGTTACCTTTTCCCGAGAAACGGCAACACTACGACAAGATTGTACGGACAACATGAACACAATCGACCGACATTATTCACAGCAAAGACAAACTATGGACGAATTGAAACAACGAACCATTCGTGTATCAAATTCAATGGGTAAGTCTGTAACTGATCATGGAAAAAGACTCGATTCTCTTACTGCATCCAACGCCACCTTACAGGTAGCTGTAAATGGAATGAGCAAGAATTTCCAACGTATGTTCGAAAACTACGACCGTAAATTAAAATATTTAGAAAACGACTTTCTGAGTATTAGGAATATTACGAACAAGGCACCAAAAAACAAAACACCTACGACAAACGAGCAGTATAAGGCAAGACGTATTGCCCGACAAAACGAAAAGTCGAAACTCCTACAAACTACAACACAAGTCTCACCAAAGCCTACGACGATTCCCGACGACGATAACTTCTCCGAGATTCCGCGAGACCCTACACATAACGCATGGTACGGTTATGAACGAGAAAGACTTGTCGAAGAAGATCGAATACGAAAAGAATCAAACGCCACGATCTGGCTCGAATTCGAGAAAGAACGTGCGAGGGAAGACTCAGACTATGAGATTGACGATAGCCAAAACGAAAACCTTAATTTATAAGCCACAACGAGTGCGCGAAATAAATCAGGGACATAAGTCACAACGAGTGCACGAAATGTCCCTGGAAACATAAAAGCCACAACGGTGTGCTATAACATGTTTTACGAAAAAGCCGTATTCAAAGACTTAATCCTGTTTAATTATATTTAATCGCTTCTTACCAGAGTAATTAGCTTTCTTTACAAACTTATATATAATAATTACCAGTGTAATTATTATCTTCCTTATTTGGGTATGATGCTAGTGCACATGTCCCAACAATATAATATAAGCAGCAGAATCTCAAATGTAAATTAGTTCATCTTACACTTCTCTAGTGGAAGGTCGTGTTGAGTTCGCTACTCCTCACTTCAATAAACTATTGACAGTTCTTAAACAAGAAATACAAAAGCAAATAAAAAGTATTTTACGACTTATAAATTCTATAACTCAATTTCAAACTCCGCAACTCTGGCGATACAGACGTAATAACGCTGCCACAATTCAAAATTCAATAACATTATAACGCTACGCCGTTACAACAACTCAAGAACCAAGAAGAACCAAAAGGTATTGTTTACTGTACCTACTGTATAAGAAAGTAAACAGGAGGTTCTAACCAGAGAGCTGCCAAAGATAGTCCGATATAACCTAGACGTTAGAGGCGCTGCGATTCCTAATCTGGTGACTCAATTTTAACGCCAAGCCACTAGAACCGGGAACCTTTGGAGGTTCTACCGAGATCCTAATCCGATCCGGCAGCAACACATTATCTCAATTGACTTCAACTTACGTTTCAACATGGAAACCTACACAGAGAGAGGAATTGTATATTATCTTGATGACACTGCAGTTATGTTCGCACATCGCATTGTTTTATTAAAGGCTACAAATAATAAATATTCCTGTTCTCCAGCTGCCACAGCTAGAAGGTGTTAATGGTAAGTATTCCTACATCCATTCATACCAAACTCATTTAGTTGTCTGATACCTATAGGAGAATACCTGTATCAGTACAGATTACTATTACAATTCATTTACTCTATCATTTAATTTCATTACTCGGAACGATCATTTTCATTTAGTTACTTTAGTACTTATAGGAGAATACCTGTACTTATAGTAGATTAACAAATTAAATGCCTATCAATTTCACTTGCATAAAGCGGACAAAACACTTTGCTGAATTTGATAGCAACGACGACTACTCAGTTGGACTTTTGGACATCAGTGTCAATATCAAAGTCAAGAAGTCGCGAGTTAGCAAAAGATTACCAATTGTAATCATCACTCTGCAACAGAAAGGAACATCTCTTTCCTTTCACACAAAGTCAGTCGGTATAAACCGTCTGTTCTATCTAATCAATAATAATTTAAATTAGAAGAAGGAAACGTTTTTTGTATAATAGTTAATGGTTTTAAAAGAATGCTTAAAAGCATCACAAGAAGAAAAATATCTGCTTGTGAAATTAAGGATGTAAAAAACGGACCGGGAATATTTTTACAAAACAAGTCAGCGGATTGCTGACTATATCAGATTCGTTAGCAATTTCAGCAAGTGAAAATAAATTAGTTTCTTTAAGTAGCATTGGAAGGCCAACCATGTTTACTTTTACCAATCTATCCATGTTTTCAAGGTAAGTTGTTTGAATTTAATTAAGGAATTCTTGATTGATTGCTCCTTATAGCACCTCACTCTTTAGTTAACATGTCTTATTGTCGTCCCCAAAGATTTAATGTTGATCACTGTTTCACGTGTGTGAACTATTTTTAAATGGCATGTTTATTTGCTGCTCCATGGTTACACCAGCCCTCTTCTTGTCATTCGTGACCAATTTTCCCAATGCTTATTATATTATATTGTCAACCTGCCTAATGATTAATATCATGTGTGCTGTTTGAAACATGCATATGAAGAGATAATCAATCATCTACAATTCTACAGAACCTACTATGTGTTTACCATTAAAGTTACGTTATATTAAATATTTACCTTTTCAAACCAGTTTAACCCCATGCCAATACATTAACTTCATGACAACACATCATGTCTTAGACTGCTGTGCTTAGAAATCTTTTATGTAGGTTTCTTATGTTTAATGTCTACATGAATATTCATTGTGCATTGCATATA